>VZRF01012384.1:293331-550106 GCA_013396875.1 Vireo altiloquus
GGGGACCCGCTGCTCGGCTGGGCGCTGATCGGCTCGCCGGTACCCTCCATCTCCCAGTAGAACCTGTTGCGACCCCCTCGGCTGGGAGCTCCGAGGGCAGGTGCACGCACCACCCGGCTCTGTTTTCTTTACGAGGTAGCGCCGAAGGGTTAATGTGGGGAGCCGAGGGGAAAACGTTTTAAAACCTGGGGTTCGTGAAGCTTAAGTGTATTTTCTCCGCCACCGCAGAAGAAGCGGAGGGGGGGGAGGGGGGAAGAGAAGGGGAACCGTCGCTTTTCTGGCCGAAGGCCAGTGTTTCTAAACTGAATGTAAACAAAGAAAATTGCAAACACCAGAGGAGGGCCTTCCACCGTCGCCAAGGCTGGGGGGACATGTTCCCAAAGGGGTGCCGAGCTTTGCCCACCCCTCGTTTCCCTCCCGATCCTGAACGCCCACGGTCGCCTCGGCCACCGCCCTCGGGTGCCGCGGGACGGGGGAAACTTTCTGCTGGCGGGGAGGGCGCAGGGTAGCAAGCCTGGAAAAAAAAAACCAAAACAAGTGTGTTCTTTTTTGTTCTTGTTTAGTTTGTTTCCTTTCAACTTGTTTTTTTGGCTTTGAGGATTTTTTTGTTGTTGGGTTTTTTTTTTGTTTTTGTTTGGTTTTTTGTTTTTGTTTTTGTTTTTTGAGAGCGAAGGCTCGTCCCTCCTGCCCCGAGAGGGAGAGCCGCGGTGCCCCGGGCGGGCGGAGGCCGGGACCGGGCTTGCCCGAGCCTGCCGAGCGCTCCCGGCTCCGGCCTCGGGGCTCCGTGGAGCTGCTGATGCTGCTACTTGTAACGTGCTCGGGGAAACATCCACGGGACTCCTGCTCGGTTGGCAAATCTTTCTGTGTTTAGACGGGAAAATCCTCCATTGCTGTCACAGGCCGGTGGGGTGTCACCGCGGGGTTAGAGAGGAGTTGAAGGGAAGGAGGAAGGCTGGAGACATGAGTGACCGTGACACCAGTTGTGTGATCGCCCTAAAAATACCCGTGATGGACTCGCGGGCGATTCGTGCGCCCAGCAGAAACACAGCCGTCGAACCGGGCGACGTTTGGGGTTTTTTTCCCCGCTCCTTGTTTTCTTGAGTTCTATGGGCGGATGAGTTCTCCTCTCAGTTATGCTTCGGACAACAGATGCCTTCGCGATGATAATTTTCTGGGGGAGAGTACTATTCCCTCGGAACTCTCCCCCTCCTGCCCCGCCCCAGCCCACGCACGATCTCTGCTTTCGGGGGAGCTCCCTGCGGGAGCGCAGGTAATGCCTGAGGAAAGTACCGAGCGAATAAAATAAATTCCGTTAGTGTGGTGCCTTTCTTGAAGCGTCCCCTGATGCCGGGGTTTCCTATCCTCTACAACTTCACCGCCAGATCTCCGTCCCACATTGCTGCTCTTGTGATAGAACACGATGCTTGCTCATCTTCTGTGAGCTCTCTGTCGGGACTGTGGCTACTCTTTGCCCCTTCTGCTGTGGGAGGAAAAAGAAAAAAAAAAAAGAAGAAGAAGAAAATAATAAGCGGGGGGAGAAAATAACGGAAATTATCTAGTTCGAAGATGGACGGTGTTGAGTGTCGGGTTGTTTTTTGCGTACAAAACCCATGGCACAAGTGAGCTCTTTTAACAGCCTTTTAACTGATGGTGTAAAAATTGGCTGGTGGTGGAAAGTAGTAAATAGTGGAAATAAAGGATAGATCTAAACTGTGAACCGTGAATAAGCCTTCCTGGAAAGAACTGAAGTGAGTAGAGAGTAGGTAGGCAATTCTCTCGCTTCTATTCTGAAAAAGGAGTGTGACGCGTTGGCACTTTTTTTTTTTCTTTTTTTGGAACATTCTGAGAGAAAACAGTAAAGAAAAAAATACAGGGTTGTGGTGGAAATGGGATGATAAAAGAGAGAAGTAAAAGGCATAAGTACCGAAGCGAGTATCCCCTCCCCGGGCGCTGCCCCGCCGCAGCCCAGTGGCTTAGGAGACGGCGGCTGAGCTTCAGCAGAAGCCACGGCGTTCAGAAATGTCGTAACAGCTCTTTGGAAGTCTCTAAAGAAAAGCTGAATTGTTGGAACTTAGGTAACTTAAGGAAACTCGTTATGACCTACATTGCTGTTCTGAGTCAGCAGCTGCAGCCCCAGTCCCGGCGGGTCCCGCCGCCGCCGAGCACCCTGCACCCCTTGGGCGGAGCCGCCCCCCCGCCGCCGCCCGGGCTCGCTGCTTCCCGGGTTTACAAACAAACTCGCCTGGATCGAGATGGTTTCACTTCTGCTCTAAGGAATGTCTCCGCGGCTTTTTTTTTTTTTTCCCTCCCAGGTTTGCGGACAGAGCAACTTGCCTGCCTCAGCGCCGGTTTAATCGGCTGATTTGTGAGGGGGAAGGAGCTTAAGCGGAGGACAAGGTCTTTTCCCCAAGTTTTTAAAAGCCGTACTTTATTTTCCGAAGGGATACTGATTGTTTTCTGCACCGGGAAATAGATGCCTTATAGGAAAAAGTTATTACATGTTGCATACTGCTTTGCTCTTACGATAGAGAAGGAGACTCTGAAGTTCCAATCAAAAACTTACCAAACAACTTTCCATATTTCTTCTGTAATGTAGAGTAAAAGTAGCAACGATTAAACTCCAAATGTCCACACTGTCAAGATTCATAGCTGAATCCAGTTTGCAGCGAGCTCGGACAGTTGCAGAGAGCATTTGTTAAACACACGGGCGGCGTCAGGGGAAGAACCCAGAATGTTTTAACATCTTGGTTAAAGTAATTGTGCGCGAGGGTACCGCATCACCCCGGCCAGGCAAGGGACGGGGAAAATCATGCGGTCATCTTTCTTTGATAGTCAAAATGACGAAAGACTCGAGATTAAATGGTCTCAGAAAACTCCGCCTTTGGTAACACGCGCTTGCCGCCTCTCCCTTGCTCCCCGCCGTTCCCCCTCAGTTCTCACTTTTTGTTTATCGACACGTCGTTGCCACCAGCAGGAGAACTGAAACGACAAAACTTAGCTCCAAACGCCTTGATTTTCCGGTCAGGCGTTTACGGGGTTTGCACACCGCTTCGAGCGCTGCTTTTGGTATTATTGTCATTATTGCTGGTATATTTTTATAAACTTTTAGGGTTTTATTGGTCGAATACGGCAACTCACTGCGTTCAATAATGGGACAGAAAAATCTAATTTCCTTTATTTATTTTTTAAAAGAAAATCTCACATCAGTGATAGAGAGTTGATTCGATGCTCTTTGCTAACAATTTGTAGCGGCTGTGAGTTTCTTGCAAGAGTGATAGTTCAGTGTCCCCTTTTAAGAAACCGGAGAAATTCGGAGACAGAGACTAAAAGCAGCTCCCCGTGACCCTAAGCGGGGAGGAGGGCAGTAAAATGCCTCCTGTGATTGTGGGTGTCGGGGAAGAGTTGTTTCTCGGTGTGGTGGTGGCACCTCCCCAAGCCCCGTTTCCCAGCAGATGGGTTTGCAGCTGGACACGGGGGTACGCCCCTGCTGCCTCACCGTGGGTATGAGCCACTGTCGCTCAGCCACCTCCGGCTCTGCGCTCCTCGGGTGCTGCCAACCACTACCAAATAAAGTCAACGCCTTCGCCTGCCTAATTTTTAATTTTTCAAAGAACCCCTAAAATTCCCCCGTGGTGTCATGGAAAGAGAGAGCTCTTCTTGCTCACAAGCCACAAATGTCAAATGCCGGGGGGAGAAGATATTTGCGATTAAGGGAGGAAAAAGTAAAAAAAAAAAAAAACCAACCAAAAACCCGAAATTCCAAGCTCAACAATAAAAGCCCCAGGTATAGCTGAGGAGGAGAGAGATACGAGGGAAGAGGGAGTGAGAAGGGCTTTAGCTGTGCCGGGGCTGACACGGTGCGTCTGCACTTCAGCGAAGCGGGAGCGACTCCGGCGTCCCGCTTTCTTCCTCGGCGGTTTTCTTGGGAGTTCTGCGGGAGCACTGCGGTGTTTCCCGGGCTGCACACCCCGGGCTCTGCGAGGCAGCCCCAGGACCCGGTGACCTCCCCGTGCCCCTCGCTCAAACGCCTCCAGAGGGCTTAGGCAGTGCCGCAGCGGGATGAGGGCTGGCAGCGGAGCCCCCTCCGCTCCCCCAAATCGCTCTACATACGGTCAAGCCCACAGAACCGTCTGGAAAGGCGAGATTTTGGGAAACCTGTGGAAAGAATGGACATGATCTGCGAGTCAAAGCGAAGCTGGAGGATCAGTAAGCCGCAGTTAACACTGGTCACTTCTACCGAGATTTTTGGGGAACTTTTTTTTTTTCGATGTGACTTTTTTTTTTTTTTTTTGGGTGTGTCTAGACCCACGTAATTTCGTAATCATTTTTCAGACACCGTTGTCGATATCCAGCGTGTGTGACCAGGCTGTTAAAGACTGGGCAATATTTGTTCATACAAATTGGATCTCTGCGAGGTTTAATTTAACCCCGTGTGCCTCATCACGTTTCTTTTACCGAAAAAAGTACTTTTCTGGAGAGCCTGCTGTCAGCTCGGTACTGCTCTCTATTGCGGGACCGAAAAGGTACGATGCAATGTATGCAAAGTGACTGTAGCCTTTCAGGATGTTACTGAGGTTAAGTCAAAGTCCCGGGACGGTGAGAGCAAAAACCTGGTAGCCGTCCAAGAACAAAATCGTTATTTTCAATTGAGTCGAGGTTTGATTTTTTTTTTTTTCCTCCTTTCTTCTTTTTCTTTTTTAGCGTAGCTGGAAAGTGTCTTTGTTCTTTGTAAATTAGTGGGGGCTTTAAAGCGTTCTCGTCACGATTGATTGGCGGGACTATATATGCAACAAAAAATGACAACGCTTAGCAAAAGAAATGCAGTAACCCGGGTTTGGATGAGTGGTGTCCCAGCAAGCACTTGCCTTTTCCTTTGCCTTTTTTTTTTTCTTTATATATATACATGATTTTTTTTTTTTTTAACTTCCGTTATTTCAGAGCTGTGGCCAGGAGCAGGGAGTGTAATTTCATAAATGCCCCCCCCATGGCAGCCTAGCCGCCTCTGGCCGGAGACGGGCTGCCGGGCACCGGGACCATGGGCATGGGGACGTCACTTCTCCCTTCTGCAAACGTTAATTTTCTCAATCCTTTTCGTTCCCCAGTCCAAAGATTTCTCTGATGATAACAAAATATCTGTGTAACGGCTCGCTTTCATGCCAGGCTCAGCATCCTGCTCATCCCCTCAATGTCAACTTTTTCAGCGTCCCATTTTCAGCACCGTTTTCTGCAGAGATGTCCCCGAGCTCATACTTTTATGTGTCCCCCTGTCCCTCTCCCGCCCCACTGCCGTTGGGGCGGGGTTTCGTCTCTTGTCAAACTTTGCACAGACTTGGGTGTAAATTCGGGTACTTTGAGCTCCACAGACGACTATGTTATCTTCCTATTTGGCGTAATTAAATTATGTGATTCTAAATGTCGTCGTTAAGAATACGAAGTGCAAATACTCGGCACCTTGGATGTCTAGTGGTACTTTTATTTCTCATGGCGCATCAGGAGTTATTTAATATGTAGAAAAAAGCGAAGGATCACGTCTTTTTAGCAGAAGGTCAAACGGTACAATTTGCAAAGAAGTTCAGAGAGTCGGGAAAAGCTGGAATACTGCTATTTAAAAAAAAAAAAAAAAGAGAGAGAAAAGAGCAGCAGCAATAACTGTTTAGGTTATTTTTCCCCGCCCTCCTTCCCCCAAATGTAACCTTTTGGAGTTGAGTTAGCTGTTGTTTCTGGGTTGTTTCCTCGTCCAGGGAAGATGCCGAGCTGCTGAGGGGCCCGATTCTTGTCCCAGGGCAGTTCCCAGTACAGCGGTGGTGGAGTCAGGGGCCGGAGGGTCCCGGCACTCCAGCTGTCCCTATCATCACCTCTTGGTCAGGTGAAGCGAGGCGAAGAGCAGCTGACAGCCTGCTACAGATCTACTTCCCAGGCTGGTTTTGGCTTCTGGGGAAAAACGTGGTTACTATAAAATGTTCAAGTTGCTCGGATGGAAACTTTCCCGTGTGTCGGAAATATGTAAAGACAGAAACGACAATGACAGCGCTTAGAAACATAACTTCTGACTCCCGAAAAAGCCAGAAAACCCTTCAGGACCTGGTAGTGAATAAAGGTAATTTCCATACCGCTCCGCTGAAACTGAAACCTGTGTGCTTTGGGGAGTTTTAGACTTTCCTTTTCCATCACCTCTAGAGAGCGGGGGAGTCCTTTATCACCGCCTGTCCTGCCGTCCATGCTACGGGGCGCCGTGTTCATTTCCCGCAGGTTTTCCGCGGGGTCTCCCTGCAGCCAGGATTAATTTTCCCCGCATCCCCCTTGCCCCTTTGACTGGCCTGTGCAGGACAGAGGGATGGGATACGGCCGGTCGCTGCACAGCCACCGCCACCCGCTGCCACCTGCCCTGTGCGCTCCGGCCGGGGCCAGTGGTTCTGCAGCTACTTCCAAATGATTAGTGTTTTTTTTCGAAATATTTTTTTTTGTTTTTATTGTTATTGTTTCTCTGCACCAGCCTCTTATCATTTCTTACAGACACTCGAACCAGTGAAGGGCGTCCAGGCAGCTGCGGCAGCCCGAAGATCTCACCTTTCTCCCGCTCTCCTCTGAACGCTGCCGTTAACACTCTGGCAGTGCTGGTGATCCGACTCCAGCTGCTGCTGCTGCTGGTCAGTATTTACCACCAGACAGTCGTTTATCTCACGCGTTCAGCTTATTGTTTTTATTTCCGGGAAGAAAAAAAAAAGTCTCTTCGGCCATTTTCTGCAAACTTGACACCCCGAGCTGCAGATTTGTCTGCGCTTGGACTTTCCTGGGGGAGCTGAAGCATTACTGATCTTTCCCTGAGCACAGTAACTGCAAACATCGCAGCCGGGCGGCAAAGCAACGTGTGGGTCCCATCGGCAGAGTGCCCAGCTCCTTTTCCCGTGCTTGTCTCTGTAACAGTGGCCATGAGCTATCCCGGGGCACGATTAAAGCTTCCCGTGGTCCTGAAGGTGTCACCGAGGGCTACACTCGCCAAGTCCCTCCGTTTCGTGCCGCCTGCCCGGTACACGGAGGACGAGGCTCGCCCTAGGGCACCCCGGGGGACAGGTGGAATGGGTATCCTCGGAGGAGCTGTGGCAGTGCCGGCACAGTGCTGGCACTGTGTTGGGACAGTTCACTGGGAAAGTCTGGGACAGCGCTGGGACGATCTGTGACTGTGGTTGGGCAGTGCTGGGACAGTTGTGGCGATGCTAGGACAGTCGGGTACTGTATTGGAACAGTTGCGATAGTGCTGGGATATCCTGGAACGGTGCTGGGACAAAGCTGGGTCGGACTGGAACTCCCCTGGCACCGTTCCAGACAGTGCTGGAACATCTGGGACAGTGCTGCTATAGTCTGAAACTGTCTTGGTTCAGTTAGGGCTGTTCTGGGACAGTCCTGGCACAGACTGGAATAATGCTGGAACAGTTAGGACAGTGCTCGTACCTCCTGGGACGGTGCCGGGACGGCTGGAGCAGTTCGCGCTGCGAGAGGGCAGCGCCGTGAGGGGCCGGGTCGGGGGGAGGCCGAGCCGGGCAGGAGGTGCGGAAGGAGAGAGCTGCCTGTGGCACGGCCGCCACACCAGGGCCGGGCCGCGGAGGGGCTCAGCCTCGGCCTCGGTTTCTGCCGCTCCCAGCGGAGACCGCCCGGGACACTCGCGGCTCGGCCCCGGCCCGGCTCGGCCTCTCCGCGCCCGCGGCGAAGGGTCCGTGCGGGGAAGGGCTGGCCTGCAGAGCCGGCCCCGGGCTCTCCGCGCAGCTCGCCCAGGGCTCCTTATAGCTGGCAGTCGCCTCTCTCCGGGCTCTCTGGTAACATGGGGCTGCTGAGATGCGGCGTTCAAGAAGTGTCCGCATCCGGACATGTCTCTTCCATGTAAAAATAGTTAACCCAAAGCTCGAAAAGGCAGTTGATAACAACAATCCCTTTTGGCTCTGTACAACTGCACCTATGCACCTTGTATTGGTTTTCCCCCCTCATTCGCTTTTCTTTTGCCTCCCCCCTCCGAGAAGCCGGGCCGCCCGCGCCGCCCCTCCCCCGCTCCCGCAGCCGGGCCGCTCCCGTGGGTCACCCGGGGCTCCTGCTCGGTGGAGCTGTTCCACCGATACTCCTCTATTGAAATTGCAAATGATTCACCCTCTCAAAAGCCATTGGCTCTGAAAAGATGTCTTCTTCATTACTTTTGCTTAGAGATGTAAAATGCAGTTTTTTCTTTGCCATAATGATTTAGCGGACAAGATTCATTAAAGACGTTTGCGTTCTACAATCCCGTGGGACAATTTTAATTGAGGATGAAATGTTATTTGACTTGGCAGTGTAACAGAGGGGATTTGACTCACCAAAATGTAAATTGAGAGTAAACAGAGAAAAAATGTTTCTCTGCATACATCTGAATGTGTATTTCCTCCTTTTAATAGATTAATTAATATTACTTCTCAGTCATAAATTAATAAGTGTTCTAGAGGGAATTTAAGGAAGAATAACCAAAATGATTAGTGTATTAAATGGCTAATGTATGGAGAAACTTTCAATATCTGTAATGTACGTCTGCATAGATAGAAGTGAAAGTATTTGGGTAATGAAATGTGTGTGCTTGTGGCTTTGGAGATTTGCAATGTGCAAATGTAATAGTATTGCTCCTGCTGAAGTGCTGTGCTTGCTCATACCAGCAATGCTCAGTGCTTCAGGAGGATGCTAGGTGCTGGCCTAGAATTCAAACTAGTTTTGAATTGTTGCTTCAAGTATGCAAACTCCTTTGAGAGAAATGAGATTTCAACAGCTTCACATGTCTGGCCTGTTGTATTACCTGACTCTAATGGTTTAATGTGCAACTGTGTATTTATCACTCTTCTGAAAGTCCAGATTTTCTCATGTATTTCATAGCAAATTGAAGCACTTGATTTGGAACTGTGTATCCTACCTTAGAGGCCAGATCCCTGATCTGATATGACAGTATCTAGCAAAAGGTAAAAATGATAAAATGTTATATGAAAAGGAAATCTTGTCAGTCTAAAATGATATTCAAAAAGTATTTGCTAATCAAAAACTGATTACCTCATTTTAGTAAATACAGCTTGTTTTTGTTTTTGTTATTTTTTTACAGTTCAAGTGAGTGGCTCAACAATGTGTGAGTTACTGCAAAAACTGTAAGTTAACACAATCAACATACGGTTTACACACAACCATTTCTGGTACACATTGGCTATCTGCAATACAGATCTCAAACAGACCAGCGACTCCTAGTTCACTTCCCAGAAACATATCTAGTTCAGAAACTTTAGCAAAGTTTTCCACATGAGACTTTTATTCACCTGAGAGCATCTTGAATTGTTTGGTGCTTGGGTAGCTCAGATGGGACCATAAGCCTGGATCCCCAAATGTCATCTGTGGTCCTTGGGCATCTGACTCCTGTTTAAATATTTCTTGCTGGACAGTAGGAGATAAGTGTCTGAATAGCTTCAGATTCTGAGCCTCATTTTTTTTCTTAGGCATTACATCAAAAATCTCTGATTGCACCTGTAAATGTACATTTGCTAGAAAGTAACCTGGGACAAGAATATCCTGCTTCTAATGAACCGATTTCAGCCCTTCTGCTCTAGTGGCCTGCACTGCACTATTAGAGAACTGAGCTGCATTTTGTAATTGGCAGGAGGTGAGAGTAAATCATCAGTAAATCTCTTTGCTCTTGAGGAGAGAAGCATAAGTATATTGAAAAGGAGCCTCTAAGCTTAATTCCATACAGCTTAATTTGAAAGGAAAAAGAAGAAAGCTCAGAAATGGTGGAAGAAAGTATGGGGGGAAAGTGGAAAAAAAAAAAAATCAGTGCAAGACCACAGCAAGAATGAGAAGAGGAAGGCATGTATCTGAGATATCCAGGGGCATATATAAATCAATACGTAGCTAGACAACTTACATAATGTTCTCAAAAGTTGTTGAGAATAGAGAAAATTGTAGTTGGGGGATAGTCTCTCTAATATGGGTAGGTAGAAGTTTTGTGCTTAATAGAAGCTAGTTTTAGCTGCAGTAGAGCCATTCACTAATGCACTGCCACTCAGAAGGACTTATCTGAGAGCAGTTATTATGTCTTTATGATAATAATTTTGAGGAAGAAATGAATTTTAATTTTTGTAATTAAAATAGCTGATTTTATCTTTTTTTTTCATTTATTTCTAAATTTGGATGGCTACTGCAGAAACAGGTACAGTACATAACATATTTCTGACTGATTGGCTCATCTCCACATCCCAGCTGCTTGCCCACTTCATGTCAAATTTGAGTTAAGTAATGGGTCTTATGTGGTCTCCCAAAGCTCAACAGATTGTGGGTCAGTCAAGGGATTCCTATCAGGCATGAAGCAATCTGCACAGGAGCCTTCCCATAACAATGAATGCTAGCCCAGAAACTCTCACTCAGGAACTGTAATTCAGAGTACTCTGCCTGAATGTGTTTTATCATGCAGAAGGCAATTACATGGAGATAGTTTAAAATATTTGGGTTATTGATATCACGTGGCGATACACACTAATTGTATTGGCTGATTGAAGAAACAAGACAAGGTTAAAGAATTTATTTTTTGTAACGCTAGCCCTGAATGTTCTCCTGCCAGGATCATTGCCCTCACAGAACTCTCTGGAGCACATATGTGTACTTTACTATGAAAGTCATCTACTGGGAAATTTTGTGATTGTCTCTACTCCTTCCTTTTGGAGCCCTGGGTCTCTGAGGAAGGAAAATAAGCATGTCATATGAAAACCCCCTGAAGTTTGTGCTTGATATTCTAACTTCCCTTTGCAAGGCAGCTGCTGCCTTTGCACGTGTGGGAATCTGGTGAGCTGTACAATCTTAGGCTGAGGATTTCTATTCACTAGGGATTAGCTGAACTGTTTTCCTAAATCAGTCACCAGATCTGGATTCCAAATTAACAAAGTGGTGCTGAGCAATAATGTAGACTGTAGGTAGCAGCTGTGCAAATTTATTCACTGAAAGCATTATAAAAGCAGGCTGTCTAACTGCCTTAGCTTTAGTGCAGTGAACTCTGAGCAGTAGCCGACTTACTGAATTTATAACAAGTAAAAAGCTCAGGTTCATTCAGCTCCAAGGATGCTGAATGAGAAATGCTGGTCTTTGCACAATTACTCTAAACACAACTGCTCACAACAAGAAGTTTAGAAGATGCAGAATGACTGTATCCTAGAAAATAGACATAAAAGGGACACCAGAGATCACTGAATCTCTCCCTGTGCCCTGATGATCCACTGCCCTTTTTCTTTTCCATTTGTCTAGCCTGTTCCTAACGACATCCACGGATGGAGATTTTCACACCCCTCATGCAATCTATGCTGGTGTTTAACCATCCCTCATGTTGGAAGTGTTTTCTTGTCGTGTCTTCTGTAGTCATCTGTAGTCTAAACCGTGCCAATTCTTTTGCATTTTCTTCATTGGTGTATTTTTTTTTTACCTCTTTGACCTTCTTCTCTCTCTTTTCTGAACTCCGTCCAATTTTTCTTTTGCTGTATCTCAAATTGGACTCAGTGTTCTGTCTAGGACCTTGCCTCAACTCAAGTCTCCCAAAGACTATCTTACTTTTTACTCTTACTACCCCACTGTGGGGTTTACTTTTTTTTTTTTTTTTTAATTGCAGCAGCACTGTTGATTAAATCTTGGCTGTGCTCCCCTAGTTCCTTTCTATAGGGCTGCTGTCTTACCACTTCTTGCCTAGCCTTTATTTGTGTAGTGTGAAAGTGCAGGACTTTGTATATGTCCTTACATAAGTTTGCCACCTATTTTTAACACTATTTCTCCAACTTGTCAAGATAATCTGAATTTCAGTCCTATTTTCCAGTGAGCTGGTGATCTCTATGGGATTATTTGCAATAATGAATAAGCATATTTTATCTTCCTTCATTCAGGTTGTTAATGGAAATATTGAGAAGCCCCAAATTTAGCATGGATTCCTGAGGACTTCCACTCTATATATGCTTCCATTTCAATAACTAACCATTGATAAATACTTCTAGTGAATGACTTCCTAGCTGGCTTGTACTTGTCCTATATCAATTTCCTCTAAACTGTGTTTCTCTGTCTGAGGTAGAAGAAAAATACATGTCAGTGTCAAAACCAGTCAAGATATGACACCTCCTGCTCCTCCCATCTGTTATCCTGCTTCAGAAGGAAACTAGATTCCACCTAGTCTTATCCAGAAAATGTCATATATGCTTAATTCAAGCCTTTACGAGGCCTGGAGCACCAGTTCCCAAACTGTGGCCTCAAGTGAAGGCTGGGCCTGGGAGGAGGTTCACTAACCTGCCTGAAATCAGACTGGAGAAGTGGGTGAAGTACATCTGCCAGGGTTACTGGGGTGTCACGGTCTCAGCAGTGGGGCTGCTAGAGCAATTTGATGTGAGACAATGCCCTTGAGCATTTTCCATCTGTCTTTTCTACAGGTGAGCATGGTGTCTTAAAACACCAGTCCTTGAGCAAAGCAACATTCATATGCTATTCGTAGCAAAAGAAAAACAGTTGGACCATTGGAACACACCAAAAGAAAAATGAAACACTGAAATATGACTTTCATTCAATATACAATGAAAATGCACAGAAGATGACCTGCAGAGGGGGAGGGGTGATACAGCTTGCAGCCAGGGATTTGAAACCTGCAGTCATTAACTTGATCATCATTAGCAGGGCATGCCAAGATGAAACAAATATTAGGGAATACTTGATACACATTAATGTAATTTATCTTTAGAGGTACATAGTGTGTACCATGTCACATCACACTTCTTTATGGTCAGTAGAGAGAAGTAGGTACTTTGAGTATATGATTCATCTGGTCTTTTTTAGAGAGGAGATGCACCCGTAAATACTGAATTGTGCAGAGCATGATCTGACTGGTAAGATGCAGACATAGTATTTTATGTGTCTAATGTTAAGGTATGCTTTTTTTTCCCTTTTCTTTGTGTCAGGTGCATAACAAATCACTCCCATTCGCTCAATTCTTATGGAAAGAGGGGCAGTATCTGCACATTTGGAATGTGCCATTAATTTGAATTTTAGGAAAGCTTGATGCCAACAGGGCACTATTTAAATATAGAATATCTAAATTATTATCCAATTATAATACCAAATACTTCTAATCTGCCTGATAGATTACTTCTCTCATAGCTGCCATCATTCCTCTAGTTGTCTGGTTAAGAATGGCAGATTTGGATCGAGTCTCTCCTGGCAGAAAAAGTCTTAAGAAAGAGGATGGCTTTATGGCTGACATTAGGGAGTTCCTGTTAAACTGCCGCTGGGTTATCTATGAGGTGTGCAAATTAATCTCAACAGATTTCTAATGCAGATATACTGAATAGTAATAAACACCTGCGCAGATACTTGGAGTGCAAATCCAGTCTGTGGTTCACTTCATTTGGTTGATCCAGATTAGTTTTCTCGAAGTGCCTTGTCTAGACAAATCCTGAGCATGTCTGATCTGCCGACAGAGATAAACTGCCAGTGCTACAGTATCTGTGGATCTGGGGGGCAGATGTCACTGATGGAGCTCCAGAGGACAGTGCCTGACCCACTGGCTTCTACATTGCTACTTGAGGGGTTATAGAAGCAAAATAACAGCATTGGAACCTTATTGTAATCTGATAGATCTGATGGTTTTTTTAATATATAGGGTCACAGTGTTAGAACTTGGTAGCATGTTTTCTACTTTTTTAAGCTTGGCATATAAATGACCAACATGCTGAGCAGCAGTTTTTAAGGGGATTTTGCCAAGGCACAGAGAAGAGACATTGCATATATCCAATTATATATCCAATTATAGCAGTATGCAGAGCATGAGACACCGTTTATGCTTTACTTTCCTTCTGGAGTTCTGTGATGAAAATAAGAATGTCCATCCTGAAACAGAACTGGGCAATTAAATTAAATTCTAAAATTTGATATAAACTCCTGAGAAACATATAACAGTAATATGATAAGTAATTTCAGGAATGAAGAAGCATAGGCAGATGAAGTTGCAGATTTAAAAGAACACTTGGCTTTAAAATGCTGATTGCCATGTTCATACTTCTCCTCCCAAACATCACTTTTCTAGAAAGCACTGTGTTATTGCTGCAGGACCTCACAGAAACGGTGGGTGTTTGCTTGGACCACCACAAATTACAGAGTAATTTTTCAGCCCTGGGTACAAGGTCATTCAAATATAATGCCAGAAAATTCCCTAAACTCAGTGCAAATGGACAGCATGTTTCTGAGAAGGCCTAGGGTTTTAGCAGTTACGTTAGAAGGTTATGAAATTGCAGTTTTCATGGTGATCCCCCAACCCATCTGTTTTGAAAAGGTCAAAGAATGAGGTCATATTTCTGAGTCTGTGATAACATTATTCTGCAGGGAAGTTGCTGAAGAAAATGAAAGTGGTGTTTATGTACGACAGAGTCTTCAGAGTTTTCTTTGGTGCCTTTGTTTCAGGGATTTTACAGGCAACTTAAAAAGGTGCAAAAGTACCGCATGACACTGCATGCGCAGTTTTGTATCTTCTACATGATATGTCTATTGTGCTATGTAATTGATGTGGCTGTAAATGTGAGTGTGATTTTTTAGACATAACGGTGAAATTGCTCAGTTTGTATTTAAAGATTCAACTATAATGTGATTATGAACTTTAAATTTGCAAGAATCACACCACCACCCCCTGCCCTGAGAAACAGGAAGACTAGTGACAGAAGACATGAGGAAGGCTCAGTTACTCCTCTACTTTCTTTTGGCTCAGTTTTCAATGGTGATGTCACTTCCCACATCTCTCAAACTCCTGGACTTCAAGACAGGGGCAGCAAAGTCCCCCTCACTGTAACAGAAAAACAAGTTTGAGACCACCTGAGGAACCTGAACACAACTTTGTGGGACCTGATGAGGTTCACCCGAGAGTCCTGAGGAAATCGATTGATGTAGTTGCCCAACTGCTTTCCATCATTCTTGAAAACTCTTGGCAATCATGTGAAGTCCCCAGTAACTGGAAAAAGGGAGATATCATCCCCATTTTTAAAGCAGTAAAAAGGAGCATGCTGGCGGTTATCCACTAGTCAGCCTTATTTCTAGGTAAGACCATGGAGAGGATCCTCTTGGAGGATATGTCAAAACACATGGAAGATAGGAAGATTATTAGAGGTAGCCAATGGTTTCACCAAGGGCAAGTCCTGCCTGACCAACTTAGTGGCACTATATGATGGAATGACTGCATCAGTGGACAAGGGAAGAGGTGTGGATGTCATCTACCTGGACTTTTGTTATTCCTATGATACAATCCCCTACAACATTCTTACCTCTAAATTGTAGAGGCATGGGTTTGATGGATAGAGTGTTAGATGGATAAGAAATTGACTGGATGGCAGCATCCAAAGAGTTACAGTCAATGCTCAATGTCCAAGTGGAAACCAGTCATAAGTGGTGTCCTTGAAGGGTCCATAATGGGACCAATACTATTTAATATCTTCATCAATGACATAGACAGTGGGATCAGTGCACCCTCAGTCTGCAGATGTCATCAAGCTGAGAGTTCCAGTTATTTGCTAAAGGGAAAGGATGCCATCCATAGGGACCACAACAGGCTTGAAGACTGGCCCCATGGGAACCTCATGAAGTTCAACAAGGCCAGGTGCAAAGTCCTGCACCTGGGTTGGGATGATCACCAGTATCAATACAGGCTGAGGGATGAATGGATTGAGAAGGCAGAGAAGGACTTTGGGATACTCATTGGTGAAAAGTTGGACATGAGGTGACAATGTGTGCTTGCAGCCCAGAAATCCAACTGTATCCTAGGCTGCATCAACAGAAGCATGGCCAAGGTGGAGGAGGGTGATTCTGCACCTCTACTTCACCTTGGTGAGATTCCATCTAGAATGCTGCATTCAGTTCTGGACTCCCCAGTGCAAGACCTTGTTAGAGTGGATACAGAGGAGGGTCACAAAAAAGATCAGAGGGGTGGAAAACCTCTGCTATGAGGAAAGATTGAGAGAGTTGGGGTTGTTCAGTCTGGAGAAGAGAGGGCTCTGGATAGACCTTATTGTGGCCTTTCAGTTTAGAAAGAGAACTTCTAAGAAACATGGAGGGACTGTAGTGACAACGAAAAGGGTCAATGGTTTTTAACTGACAGAGAACAGGTTTAGATTAGACATAAAGAAGAAATTTTTTACTATAAGGGGATGAGATACTGGCACAGGTTTCCCTGAGAAGCTGTGGATGTGCCATCATTGGAAATGTTCAAGGTCATGTTGCATGGGCCTTTGAGCAACCTGATTTAGTAAAAGAAGCCCCTGCTCATGACAGAGAAATTGTACTGGATGGTCTTTTGAGATCCCTTTCAATCCAAATTATTGTATGATTTTATTACCTATTTATGTGGCTGTTTAAAGAGATTTTTTTTTTTCTTTTGTCTGAAGAATAGGCCAATATTCCTGGCTGGTGTTATTTAAAAGAATGAGAAAAGATAGAGCATTCTAATTCTGGGTATGACACAGTGTTTTAGTCAAAGACAGGTCTCTACAGTGATTTATTATCACAGAATTACAGAAAGCAGTGCTAGAGCAGATATGAGGTCATCCACTCCTTCCTTCTGATCAAGGAACATTAAATATCCTATGTTCTCTGTAACTGATATTTGACTAACCTACTTTCCAAGGCCTCCAAGGATGGAGATTGCAGAACCTCTCAAGGTAGTAAAATCCAGTGTTTAATCATTTTAGAAAACTGTACTTTTTGATATGTGCAAGTTACACATACAAGCCTGATCTGCAACCTCAGTCTCCTTGGCTGCAAGTTAAGCCCATTGCTACCTTTTCTGGATTTTGATTTGGAAAGGATTGAGAATAACTTATTTTTCTTCACCTCCAGCCATTCTAGTAGCTTTACTTTTATTTTCCATCTTTCCTCATGCATCCCTGGATGTAGTATCACCTGTGACAAACAGAATGAAGGTTCCCTTCATTCATCATATTATGTATACATGTGTACATAATATGATGTATATATATATATATACATATACATGTATACATCATATTATGTGTACATCCCATCATATTATGACTGTTTTGTTTTTTATAACCAATTGACACTGTTGATAATCTTCTGTTCATTAATTTTTTTCCTCTGAATTGTTCCTTAGCCTATCATCCTTCAAGTGATGCCCAAGTGTAGAATTTTATTCTTGTCTCAGTATAATTGTCTCCTATTTTAAGACTATTTCTATTTTCTCTTTTTAGGGTAATTTCATTCATCACTAAGCTAGTCTGGAATATTCACCTACCTGTCAGTGGGAGTTGTGAGGCCTGGGAGAGATGCTAAATGTTTACATTTTAGGCAACTGTAGATGTCCACATGTGAGTTTAGTGTCTAAATGCCTTTTGTAGTCATACAATCATAGATCACAGAATCATTAAGGTTGGGAAAGACCTGCAAGTTCAAGTCCAACATTTGATCTAATATCACTATACCCACTAAATCATATCACAAAGTGCCATGCCCAGTCATTTTCTGAGCACTTCCAGGGACGGTGACTCCACCACTTCCCTGGGCAGCCTGTTGCAATGCTTAATCTATCTTTCAGTGAAGAAAGTTTTGCTAATATCCAACCTAAACCTCCCCTGTGATAGTCAAACCGGTCAATACAGTCAATGGAGCTTAGAGATAATTCATCTCACTCTTATTTAGATATCTACACTTGGTCAGCTGAACAGATCATTTATTTTACTCTTTATCAGTAATTAATGCTAGTTCAGTGTAAACTTATCAAAGGAAGCCTTTAGGTCTACTCTTGCTTGGAAGATGTTGTGGAATAGCATAATAAAGCTCTCTTAGGAGGACATTACAGCAATTTTATAACATGAGCAGTAGGAACAGGAAGTAGGAGCCCCAATTATGCCTTTCTTTCTCATCTCTGTTCGTGTGGAACATCTCTGCCTCTCACCTGCCTACTCCTAGTTTTTAATTATGAAAATATTCTGGAGGAATCTTGTTACAGAGAAAGATTAAAATATTATTTTTCTTTGAGTCTATTAAATCACAGAATGTGTACTTTCTCTGCAAGGACTCTATCCAAAGGTGAAAAGCAGCACCATACTTCACAAATCTTTACTTTTTGTTCCTTGGCAAAGTAGTAAATCACTCCTAGTGTTTGCTTGGATATATTAATTAGGGATAGTTTATTATGGCTGTAGTTCGTAGTTACTATATTTTGTGGTCATTTTTTTTGTCTTTCTGTATTTGTTGGCAAATATATAATATAGTAGTTAATATATGTGCAATTCCTTTTAATGATCAGCTTTATGAAAAACTCAGGCTTCAAGCCATATATGAAATGTGTATGACATGATGGACATAATCTATGTTCTCCTCTTGAGAAATAGACCACATTCCTTTCAAATGTGCAGTTTGACATTCTTTGTGAATGCTCAGAGAAGATTTGGGAGTCAAAATTTTAGTCTTTGTGATGTGTAAAACTATGATGATAATATCACCTCTTAGGTGCATCTGTGCCATAAGGCTTCAATGTTTTCTTCTTCTGAAATGCAGATGTCTGACGTGGGATTCTTCTAATCTGATTGTCGATGTCTGCAATATGAATGTTTGTATCGAAACACATCACATCCCACAAGGAGTGGGTACTTCTGGGGAATTATTCATCTTACATTTTTTTGACATTTACGTTTTGGAGAGAAGAATCATATGTTAGAAGTGTCTGTTTGTCTCATCTTGTGTCCTGTTAATGAGATGGCTGAGGCCACCCACTGCCATCAGCTGTACCCAAGACTAGTGTTTCCAGAAGATCAACACTGTATCAGCAGTCATCTGTCACTGAGGTGCACAGAGAAAGGGGGGACAGCTCTGGGCTAGCCTTTGAGTCACCCTCATTGATACCAATCACTGAGGCTGACTGTGGCAGTGCACTACAGCTGGCAATGGAGTTTGAACTCTCAGATGCAAGAGAATAACTAATTTTAATTTTTAGATTTTCAGTATCTTCTCAGTCACAGATAAAATTCTCATCTTCAAAGAACATAATGTCCAATATTTGGGACATTTTTATATCTACATCTTCCCCCTTTGGCCCTAATGGTATTGATGTTCTTGGATGATATCCCCAGACTAGATTCACTCTAGAAGTGCAAACAAACTCACATTTCCAGGGAGAAAGCACTATCCTTGTCTTTTCATTTGGCCACAGCAAGTGTTATTCATCATAGTTTGTAGTGAAGAGCTAGAATCCAGCCAATCCCTCTGATGCCTTTGTTGTCAGGAAAAAATGATCTTTCAAAGCCCATTTAGTGGGAACTTCAGCCAGACACTTATGAGTGCTGATTCTTTGTTATTTTCTCATTATGGGGTTCCTAAGTTTCTAAAGGTCTTGACATGCATTCTCTACCAATAAGGAAAAATCCCTCCTCATGAGATTTAAGTATGTTGCTTTTATCTTTAATGGAGCCATATTTGAGCATCTGTCATCATGTTCAGTAAATCATCTGTCAATGAAATCCACATTTTTAGTAGCCATTACCTCAGCTCAGGGATAAATGACGTTCTAACTTTCATGTCTAATCCTCCATATTATTTTCAGGTGGATAGGGTAACACCGAGGCCACATCTTAAATTTATTCTAAAGGTGGTTTCAGATTTCATATTAATCAGTATATCTACTTACCAATATTTTTTCCCATGACCCAGTTCATCAGAAGAAAGATCAAAATGGTGATCCTTTGTAAGCGTACTACCGTAGCCAGACAAAGCTCTTCTACAAATCTGTAATGTTCTTTGGTCTCAAACAGCCTTTGTTGTTCAGGATCAAATCTAAAAAGATGCAGCATCAACTTCAGACTCATCCAAAATGAGCTAGCGGAATTTATCAGAGCCGCATTTGATGCTATCAGATCCACCAACCCATCCCAAGGCAGGTACAACTAGAGCACAAGGCACTGTGCCACAGCCTGTACTGTCAGAGCTGCAGTAGCTGAAGGCTGTAGAGACACCGTGCTGTCATTGATACCCATATTTATGAAGCATTACATGTGCTGGTAGCCCAAAGGCTTGATGGACACCAGTTCTTCAGTCTTTGTAATGATGAATGGCTTGCATTTACTGGTGTGACAGCACTCCTAATGAAACATCCAGAAAGTGCTTCACAGGTGCCAGAACTTGAAGGAAGAAGAGGGTTTGCCTCTGTCACAGTTCTTCAATATGTTCTTTGTATGTAACTTCCACCACTGGCCTTTCTGTTCTGGGAGAGGAAGACTTGTCCCGTGGTCTGAGAATGGCTGAATAAAATGGTGGGGATCTGTTTATGTGCTTGTCCCCACCATGTTATTCAGCCACTCTCAGACCACGGGTGGAAAGCAGAGCTGAGCAGGTGATGCACACACCTTGCTGGGGTACATAACATTAGAAACACTTGAATTCTTATGCAGAAGAGATTCCCATTTAGAGCAGGTCTTACCTGCATAAAGCATCCTGAAGTATCATAGCTACTATAAGGTTAGTGATGCTCTCTATTATTTCTTGCAAAACACTTGATGTGGAACACTATGCTGTATCTTTGCCAGGTATTCTCATTGTTATTATTATAAACAGCAAACAATGTATGGTTGCTAACACTGTTACGATGACCTTTTTCATAGGAATAAGACTTTATTAGAAATCAAAAGCAGGATTTGTTTTGTGTACTGATAAATTTTCTGTATTAAATCCAGTAATATATAGCAAAATTACATGCCAACCCCCAGAAATCCTTCAGAGTTGTTATTTTAAACCTGTGTCAATGAACAGTTTATTCTGAAGCATTTCAAATGTGTATGCATATGCATTATATACATATATATTATAGGTAGTGACAAAGCAAGTAGTTCAATACATTTTATGGGTCCAGCCTGGAGTTCTGCATACATGAACCTGTGTGTGGTCAAGAAGGCTTGCATACTTTTGAACTCTAAGTTGGCCTAATAAAAGAGATCATACTACAGTGCTTGCTTTGTCAATCCTGTTTTGCTAGCTCAAAATGACTTGCAAGATTAATTCTGAATTTTTAACATAAAACCCAAGAAAAAGAAGTGTTTACTTATTGCAAGGAGTTGATTCCATGTTAATGACCCTGAACGAGGATTGTACACAAGGTGCAGATTGTTGCCAATTTGATGTATATTCATGTTACAGAATATGAAAATGTGAAGTTATACCATCTTGAGGATTTTGTTTTTATAAGTTAAAAAAGCTTTTAAGTAATCATACTGTGTGTTTGATGGTGGAAATTAGTATGAATGTTTCTGGCAGTGGAATGATGTGGTGTGGTTATGCCTTTCTGTTTTCACTGCCTGCTCACAATATTGGCCTTTTACAAATACAGATTACCATGTCGATGGAAGGAATTTACAGCTTTGGCCCCCTTGTCTCACTCTGTGTTACAGGACCTTTTTTGTACTTTATGTTACATATCCTCCCAACTGCATTTTTCTGACAGAAAAAGGAAGTGTCTGTGGACAGAGATCCTGAAAACATGTGAGCTTTACTATTTAATTGAATGAAATTAGTATTATTTCCCACTTACCTTGATTTCCTGAGGGGTGAAATCTTGCTCCTCTGAAATCAGTAGCAAATGCTGCTGAGTATGACAGGATGGAGAGTCCATGAGTGATCCCTTACCAGCTAGTGGCATTGCACACTGGAAGCTCAGGAAAAAAACCCCCTTAATAATAATAATAATGATTAAAAAAATACTCTTTAAAAAAATCAGAATTTAGGACTGACAAATAATATCCAAGCTGAATACAAAAACTGTATGTATGATGTATTGTTAGTTTTGGGGCCTCACAGCCCAGATAGAACTGCAATATCCATTTGTGTTCTGTAGGCTGTTGCACTACATCCCTTACTTACCTCATCTTGTGGTCAAGGAGCTGCTTGCTCTGACTTCATGGAACTGCAGCTGTATTTGTGGAGTGCTCTCGTCCTTTGGCACTCCCTCCCCTCTACATTAATACAGTTTAAATGCACCAGCATTTTCTCTGGAAGTAAACTTCTAAATTTGTCTTTAATCCTAATGCAATGCATATTCAGAATTTTTTATTTTCCTGGAGCTTAGTTCCAGAGGAAAACATACTTGACTGGTGCTCCCACCAGCCAGCTGTGGTTTATAATGACAATAATTAAGAGTAAGATATGGCAGGAGAAGTGAGGAGCAGAGAAATGCAGTCCAGCAACTTCAGAGATGTGGTTCTGTTCACTTCTAAGGATTCCAAAGTGCTTAACAAATGAAATTATAGGCAGGATGGGCAGCTCTAGCCATGATGAAGGTCTTCTAGTGCTTCCTGTTTTAATATTCTGTTTTAGTTTGGATTTTTTTTTTTTTTTCCCCAGAGCTCTACCAATGTGAATGTATTTAGGCTAAATTTATTTTTATTCGGTGTCAGTCTCTAGGTTTTTAAATTTTTGAATTGAAAAGTGGTTGAACTAATTATAAGAAGGAGGCTAGATTTTTGCTTATGTAAAAAAGAATCTGACCCCTGTATTTTTGAGCAAAGACAGGCCTTTCCCTGCCTTTGAGTCAGGTATGTGCCTTTTGCCATCCTTACAACGCCTTTCAAGTTTGGTCGACTGTTTCAAGACGTGGAAAAAAACACAGTTACCAAATATCCCATAGAGGTTTACTAAAGCCTAACAGCAAATATTTCCAGAGATTTCATCTTCTCCGCCTTGCACAGCTCCTTCCCATGATCAGACTTTCCATAGACCGTCCTCACAGGATGACTGAACAGTCACTAGCTGGGGGCAGCAGAG
Source organism: Vireo altiloquus (assembly GCA_013396875.1). Classification (NCBI taxonomy): domain Eukaryota; kingdom Metazoa; phylum Chordata; class Aves; order Passeriformes; family Vireonidae; genus Vireo; species Vireo altiloquus. The sequence goes on from VZRF01012384.1 coordinate 316,141, forward strand.
GCCAAGACTGAGGCAACCCCTGCAGTGTTGTCCCCGGGCGTTCCTTTGAGCCACAGCAATGCTCTGCAGTGGAACCGGGAATAGGGAGCCAGTCCCTCCTGAGCTGGAATGCATCTTAGGGATCCCAAATTTTAGTTTGCATGCTGCTGACAAGCCTCCAGCACAGTTTCTCTTTGCCACTAGCCCGAGCACACATGGAGAGTTGGACAACCTCAACAAGACCCTGAACAACCACATCTAATGGTGAAATGAATCCTACTTTGAGCAGGGGGTGGGAACACACAACGTCCTGAGGGTCCTTCCCAGCTTCAGTGAGTCCATGGTTCTGGGATTCATTACTGACCATTTCTCCACTGGTGTGTGTAGGCCTAAAGGCAACATCCTGGTTGGTGGGTTTCTGTGGGTATGAGACACATAGTGGAAATAGTACTTATTACTTCATTTTTAAAAACAGGTGTATTCAAAACACCTCATTAAGATAATATTCAAGCTACATGGACAGGTATCCTAAAATTAAGATTAACAAAAGGATCTCTGCAAACTTTGTATGCTTCCAACATATGTTTGCATGGAAACACTAACTCTAGTTTTGTGATTGCCTGTGTTTTCACTCATATGGTTTCATCTCTGTATCTACATGGATCTGCTCTGGAGATGAAGCAGCACTGAGAAGGATTGGTGGATGCTAACTGCAGAACTCTAGCTCACTTGCTGAGAAGGTGCAAGGTGTTTTCTGAATGAAACAGGGCACGTTAGAAAAAGAAAACAAGACCTCCAGGTTTAGGTATTTGAAGTCTGTTCTGGAGAACTGGACAGAATCTTTGTGTCTTCTACTGTCTTCCTGTGTGGTAATGGGCAGACATTTTCCTAGCGGTTATTAATGGGCAAAAGACCCTTTCTGCTTGTTCCAGTAGTATCTGGAACAAGATGACAGTGCAAATGTCATCCAGCAGTCACAATTCTTTCTGTGGTAATGTCATCTATGACGTTCCATCTAACAAAGCCTTCCTCAAGTCAGGTTAGGTAATTATTACTTCCATATATCTGTTTATCATCTAATGTTTACCTTCTATTTATATTTCTACTTTATACTTACAAATATTTATAAATAGTTATTTTTCTATGAATTGGGCCAACTATCTTGAAAATCTCTGAATTTCAGTGAAATGTTCAAGCAGCATATGAGATTGTTTTTCAAACATCAGCAGGCTTAATTAGATACTGCAGTTCATTCATTTTCACTGAAGTCGATTGGAGTTTTACTTGTGGAAAGTCTGCGAGATCAAAAATTATGCCAAATGGGCACATAGCTCTATAGAAGAAAATGTCAGCTCTGGATGGTGGTATTTCTGACTTCTCATTGGTTAGACTCTCTACAATTTTTCTCTCTTTCTCAATTAGCTTTTCTTGCATTTTTATGTGAGTGGCTTTTTTTGAAAGGGTTCTTAGAACTTGCTGTGTATATGGTACACATTTTCATTTACAGATGACTGAAATGGATAGGCAGATAAAGAGGTTTTTCTGAGCTTGTGAAATATGTAGCATAATATAAAATCCTCTTCTAAGTCTGTTTTGTCAAATGTATCAAATGATATTTTAAAAATTATATTTCTGGAGTATATTTTCAGCATTTCTTATTGCTGTTCTTGATCTATGTTTGGCAGTCCCTTAATCTGTCTGATATAAACAGAATGAATTGCAGCATTTAAAAATATGGCTTCAGGGACTCCTTAGGAGGTTTCTTTGTAAGTGTACATTTACTATTTCATCTGTAAATTTATTTTATGAGGTGTTTAAACCTCAAGAAAACTGAAAAGCATAATATTAAAGCCTGGTTTACATCTACTGAAGTCAATGGGAGCTTTGCAATTGACTTTAATGGTAGCCTATGTCCTCTAATTATGAAAGTGGCAAGGATGATATACACAAAACCACAAGGAGAATTTTCTTTTTCATCATGTCTTAATTCTGTTTGCAGATGCATTTGCAAAGTGCAATGTGGTTTGTTCTTGAATTAAACAATTCGGTGTTTGGACCTAATCCTGAACTACGTTAATACTTTAGGTTGTGTTTTCCTTCTCAAAAGATCACAGACTGCTCATTTTCTCTGGGGCTCATGGAGGTGACAAGGTAAGAAATCCAGCCAAATGTTCAAATTTTCAAAAGCCTTTTGAAAATTACACTTTTGGTTTTGATCTTACATCTGCCCTATGGTATGAGTAATGGAAGAAGTTGATGAAGCAGTTTTCTTTCTAATTGTCTTGTTTTTTTTCGTGTGATCCATTTTGACAAGGTTCCTGGAAATGCACGTAATATCTGTAGCACATTTGTACATGTTTTCCCTTAAGGTTCACTGCAGTGTAGTAGAAAGTTTCCACCACGCTATTGTAATTCCAGGCATCACTTTTTTATTGTGTTAGTGAAAGTGAGAGACAGTACACCACAACAAAAAAAAGACTCCCAGAATTCAGCTTTTTTTCCTGTTATTGTAACAAGCACAGCAATCTGAACTGGCTAGATATGGTAAGTAATTTGTAGTAGTTAATAATGCTAGACAAAAATTCCCACAAGCTTCTTGTTGAGTCTGCTTCAGATATTATTCATTTGGTGGCTTAAATACCAGTCTTGCTTCACACTTTTGATACTTGCGAAAGATTTAGATATTTTGTTGGTAACTGGAGTTGGTAGAGCTGCAGATAAGAGTTTGCCACAAGTTTTTGGCTGGGCCCATGCTCGGTGGAAAATGACACTTATGCAGGATGGAAATGCTGTCCCTGGGGTGCATCAGCACCACTGAAGCCTCAGAGAGAGCTGCTACCTGGCCCCCACTGCTCCCACCAGCCAGGCCTGGGCTCCCTGCTGGACCGATCAGACTGATGGCATGGTAGTAAATAATGAAATGGATAAAGTCACCTCTTCCTTCCAGCCCCCGAGTCTCCCCTGCCTTAGCATAGTCAGCTCCCACCTTGTCCATGCAGTGGGCTAGCAGCTCTCTGGCTTCCTCCCCTTGTCTCCTGCCAGACTGGTGGCAGGTAAGACCTTCGTGGTCTGCCTCCCCAAGCCTACTGAGTCCTCAGGCTGCTGTCCCTTCTGATTATCCTTCCCCAAGAGTTCACTGGAGACTGCTTTTTTTAAGGTATCACAGTGTTAACGCAGCCAGGAGTTCAGCAGCCCTGGGGTTTTTGCTGCCCAGTGATGCAATTGCTTTGGGAGTGACCTGGAAATATTGTATACTGTCTTTCTCAAAAAACCCAGTGTGTCATAAATTCTTCCTTATTAAAAAAAAAAAAATTATTAGTATTTATTGCTGGCCTAAGACAAAATTTGTATGTGTCAAAACTACTTTGGTAAAAGTTAGTAAAAGACAACCTGTAGAAATTATTCCAGATGGCTGCTGTAGCCCTTAGTTCATCTTTATAGTCTAGACATGGAGAGAGATCTCTGTAGTATAATTAGAGAAATAAATGACAACTGGAAATTACGTGTCTATGTGAGACTTAGACTTGGTAGATGGAGGTTGGAGGAAGGTGTGCAGAAGTAGGGATATCACATCACATTCTCAAGGAACCTATAAACATGATAGGTGAAATACTTCATCAAATGACCTCTCAGCCAATCCTTAGTTTTGAGGACCGCCGTGGCTTCTATGGAGGAATGAAAATAAAAGAAATTTCAAGTGCTCATAAGTGTACTGTGTTTACACTAAATATAAGACTAAATAGAAACAGGACTGTAATTAAGGCTCCTGATTTTGAAGAGGAAAATTTTCATAAACTATATGATTTAATTACTCAAGTCATCCAGATTGAGGAGCCTTGAGGTTGAAATGTGGAGGAGGTGTAAAGTTTTTAAAGTTGCAGATGTGAAAACTACCTGGAGCTTATATTCCAAACAAAAGATAAAAGACACTTGGGAAAAACACCTTGTTTAATATGATGGGTAATCATCACAGAAAAGATGCTGGTAGGTAATGCAAGGACAGAGGAAAAAGAGGGATCAGATTAGAAAGTTGTTCCTCAGAGGCAGGGTATGTTCGAATAAAGTAAAAGCAAGTGAAAGGAGCTTGAGAAAAATACCAAAATGTTCTTATCTAGAATAAAGTGAGAAAAAGAAAGACTCTTGTTCTCTGAAGAGGAGCTATAAACCGAGTTGGATAAACTAAATGATGATCTAGCAACAGGGCAGATCTGGAGTCTTACTGAGGGTGTGGAAATGGCAGATAGACAGCCAAAGGGGGAACAAAGCTGAGGGCAGTTCATGGGCTCCAATGAGGATAGTGGGATGACTGTTGTTCAAAATTCAGACAGAACTGGTATAGGAAACCATGTGTGTGAATGTCTCATGATGAGCAAAGGGACCACGTGACAAGACAGTTCCTCTGTGTACGAAGGGAGGAAATACTGGTGTGAAGACTGGCCAATTATTCTGACCTCAGCAGTGCAAAGCTTTAAAAGAGATATTGAAGGAAAGAAATTTCTATATAGTACATGTGGGGTAGGAAGGGGAAAACTAATTTTGAAAAAGCCCCTTGTACAAAATCTGGTACTTTGATTTACTGGAAAAGTGACATCTTGTAAAAGCTAACCTTTCTGGATCTCAGTGAAGAGTTTCTGTGGTACACCAACATATTTGATATATCCCCATAAAATATATCTCTGAAAAGGAGGAGAAAAATATGGAAGTAGGGGAAATGTGAGGTGGAGAAAAGTAGGAAATAGAAATTTTTTGATTGAGTTTATCTGCTGGTTTGGGTCAGGTAATTATGCTTTTTTCCTCTGTGGACTGACATCATATACTGTGCAGTCTGCAGTTCTTAGCAGTCTTGTGCAAATGCAGAAGGTATTCACAATGTGGATTCTCTCTTGCTTTGTTCTTACCAGAGTTTAAATATATGACATTTTGGCTGACAGCATTTGTCTTTAGATGGAGAACCGCAAGTGTCATTCGGGTGTTCAAGGTAGGATTGTAAAATGACAAACAGCTCTGAGAAAGGGAAATGCTGTTGAACAGATAAAAAGACAAGGCAAAAAGCAGAAACACAAAAATATGCAACACTCAGGAACCTTTTAACTTCCATTGTGCAGGCAACTGTTGAGGTTCTGGGTCTGTATCACTTTTGGCAGTCAAACTCCCATACAGCACTAACCATTCCCAAAGGGAAGGAAAGAGCAGTGTACACCTCCTCTGCTGCCCTGTGGTCTGGACAGGGAGACTCTGCCCAGGAGAAAGAACAGTGGGCTTTCCTCAAGGCGGGTGAGATGAGCACATACTTGTGTCTGTGATCAGGTCTCACCCACAAACAGACGTGCAGACGGACGGGTTGGTTCAGGTTTCCGGGACCTGTGGTTGCCTATACAGTGTTTCACTTCCCAGTGTTGCCCCTGCCTCCCTTTGCACACTGGAGGCTCCCAGCATTCACCAGCCTTTAGTACTCTGCAGAAATGGATTCACTTCCCCAGATGTAAAACTGGATCTTGCAGGCCTCTTCAGGCCAATATAGAGTAAGTGACATTTCCAGAACTTATATATTGCCTGGTATTCATCCTTGTGGGACAAATTCCCCCCTGGGAAGAAGCTGGAAGCCCAAAGTTACAGCGCCCAACAGTTCCCTCTGACTTGACTGCAAAGGACTATGGTTGGAAGGAGACAAATTTCTGTGAGGCAAATGAAAAAGTACATGCTGATAAGGACATTACAAATACCGAAATTACATAGTTAAGACAAGTAAAGAAAGCTTGAGAAAGACAAGTAAAGAAAGCTTGAGACAAAAGAGAGGAAGGTAAGGACATATTTTTTGAGGGAAAGGAAGTACTCTTAGAAGTACAGAACCAACTAGAGTTGGAGGAATCTGGTTAATCTAAAGTTAGGAATCTGGGGGAAGAAAAGCATGTCCATTGGGCGGAAGAAAAGCTACACATGCAAAACTAGTGAGAAAATTAAGCCACGGTATCATATGTGGTTGTGTCTTGTTCTGTGTCTATCAGTTTGAAGTAATGTTTAACTTTGATGTTAGAGGTCACTTCTGCAGAGCCTGTGGCTGTCCCCGAGGAGATCAGCTGGAGCCAGAATGCCTTTGAGGAAGAGGTTCTTGGTCATAGTGTGGTTTAGCAGCTAAGGGAGTTGGGATGAGCTGTGACTCATCAAGGGGCATATGCTGTTTGGTGGGGGAAGGGATGGAAAGACTTCTCTGGGAAATAATGCTGGAAACGCATTGCCAGAAGTGATGAGAGTGCTTAAAAACATTGCAGCTGCAGAGCTCTGGTCCAAACCAGTTTCCCAATAGCTGCCAAATAAGAAGTCGGAGGGGTCTATAGCAATCACACTCATCTTGTGCATAGTCTCAGAGAGCAAGGCTTAAAGGGTTGAAGTTAAGAGTGTCCTAGGTGAAATAAAGAGAATATGAAACTATTCCAAGTTTATTCCATACAATGTGAGTTTGATAGGTAGAGTGTAGAGAGGAGAAAAATGTGGCCAAATGCAGAGCTCTTATCCTTGTGCAGAGGTTTATTTGAATCCCAGGCTATTTGTATCCCATGCATGCATTTCATTCCCCATGTATGGCAATAAAAACTGGAATGGCTGCTTAAGTGTGAGCAGGAACCTGAGCTCTAACTCAAACTGGCCTCTAATCCCTTTGGGATTAACTGCAGTAGCCATGTTTCCAGATTTTGATAGTCATAATTATATATGTGACAAGGACAGTATAAACAGAAGTATGTAAAACCATAGGTAGGACTGAAACTCCCATCAACTTTGCAAAAAATATGTTTAAAAAACTCTCCAGATCTAAACTATCTTTTGAAGTCTTGTGTGTTATATTTATGAGTGAGTTTGTAGAAAGGTACCCCCTTTTAATGTGTTTGCATTTATTAAAAGAAAATCAATTTTTGGAAATCAATCTTTGAACCATGAGAATAGTGCAATGCTACCTTCTTTTCACAGATGGGAATTGAAAGAACAGAGCTGTGAAATTACTCATTCAAAGCCGTAAAGGAGGCCAGTGATAAATCCAGGTGTAGAAGCCAAGTCTCCGAAATTGCAGTCAAATGCCATCAACAAGCCAGTGTAATCAACAAGAAAGTTCTGATGTTACAAGGAGATATGTCATAGCAAAACCTATGTATTAATTTATCCAAGGGGAACGCATTTGAATGTGTTTATTTGCCTATGGTCTTGAAATACTTTGAAAGATTTCTTTGAATTCTAATTCTTGATTTAATATATAGTAGTTTTCTTAATAACTGGGATTTTTTTCCCCACAACAATTTCTTCATAAGTCATGTTTAAAACATACAGTTTAGAGTCCAACTTCAGTCTTCTTCGGGCACCTTGCACTTCAGCTTGCCTTTACAGAAGACAGTAGATAGTTACACAGCTCAGAAAAAGGAAGTAGAGTTGTGTATTGTTCTTAACATTGGAAATCACTTTTAGAAATATTGCAGTAAATGTGTGGGAAGAGTCAAAAGCTCAGGTCTGACTTTGGTTTAGTAGGGGAGGCTGTGGCAACAGACCCAGCCACAGAGGAGCTGTGAATATGGAAGCCCATTGCAGAACCCAGCGCTGCCTGGTGCATTGAGCAGTATCTGTCTCAGTTTTGGCAAAGGTGCATCTTGCTTTGTGTCTCTTGTAGTCGTGTCCTCCCATACTGAGTCAGGAATATGTGCACAATACTTGTCTTTGAGGTCTAGTCTTTTGGGATGGTAAGCACAAATAGTTGCCTTAGCACCTGGTTTTACTTGCAGTTGAGAGTTTGAAGCAGCCCAGCAGGTTTTTGCATTGGGTAGAGAGGGTTTCCTTCTGGCTGACATAGTAATGCACTGGGCTTCCCAAAGGAAGGGTAGTGTCCAGCACTGAATCACTATGGAAGCACTGTCTTAGTAGTAGGTAGCTTCGTGATTTTTTCAGAGCAAATGTTAAATCATATTGGAAAACTATATTACTTCTACAACATACACCTTATAGCACCTTTACAGTTTCCAAATCTTTATTTTTGACAGTTGGCCTGCACATGGGTGATGAGCATGCTCAGAGAATATATCTGGTTAGCAACAATGAAACCTTTAAAATATCTGCAATTCATCCATGCTTCTCCCACCAGCAGGTGTCATTCTGGAAAAAGGAAAATATTGTAAATTCTTGAACTGGAGAATTTGGCTGTGACAAAGAAGAAAACATTTGCTTAAAATATAGCTTTTGGAGGCTACTTTACTCCAAACTAAAACTAAGAGAAAGCTGGCAAGTCTGCATTTTTAAATAATCTTTGTGCAGCATGTAATCTTGACCTATAAATAGCAAAGGACAGACAATTGGTAAGGCAAACCAATTTAGTCTACTTAAAGCTGTCTTCTGCTTTTTACGGTTTCCTGTGATGTGTTTACCACTGCTTACTCACCACCCAACACCCCCCCCCCATGACTATGAAATCAGCAGTATTCATCAATCTTCCCACAAGAAACAAAGAATTAAGGTGAAACAATGAATTCAGATCTCATTTACTTCAAGGTAAACTTGAAGCAATCTCATTGAAGCGACTGAACACAGAAATGTTTGGAATTTAGTCTGAAGCAACCAAAAGTAGTATTTAACTTTCTCCTTCATAAATAAGCCTCAAGCAGAAAATAATCTCATAATAATTTTAATGTCTCTTATAATATTTATGTTTTCCTTTGAGTGTTCATCTGGGTGTTAGCTGCAATCTCCTTTAATATGCAGAGACTGTTTTTGATGTCTCATAATCACAGTGAGAAAGCTGTGGCAGAGTTGTAAAGAACCAAGAGCCTGCTGGTTCCTTGCTGAGGGCTCCTGGTATATCAAGTCTAGTCTTTGGCTGTTAAAACCAAACTTAATCTGAAATCCATGCAGGAGGGGCCTTGACCACCCCATATGCTACTGGAAGTTTGTTCCAAACCATCACAGCTTTGATGATTATAAATATTTTTCTGTCTTTCTGTCTTTTACATTTTTCCGGATCCCTCATATCTCTACGATGTCCTTTTACATGAATTAGTTTCCCCCAACCATGTGCATCAGCATGTAGCTGAGAGGTTTGGGCCTGAGCACCCTGGCCTGAACAAACACAGTTTCCATCTTTTTCTTCCAGAGGCTTAGGTTTCCAATTCCCTGGCATCACTTAAATTGATCTACTTTAAACAAAGGCAAGCAGAAGTGTGCAGGCAGCATTAATGCAACAGCTTCCACACCCCGCTAGAAATACTTCACCTGCTACATCTTAGCCCTACATCTAACTTCTTTTTTGTAACATTATTACAATCATCTTGCCTTTAACTAGTCCAGCTAGGTTTACCTTCTCCTCAGCCATTTCTGGAAGGGCTACAAAGGACTGTGTGCCACTGTGATATGATGGCCCACCAAACTCTTCCTGGAATCAAGGGAAATTTGCTTGAGGGAAAACATGAAAACAAGTTCCAAGGCTTGGCTGCAAGGAGCACATTAAAGTGGGAATAGATTTTACATTTTTAGAATTTTTATTTGCAATGAAGTGATGTAAAATAGTTGTACTGTTGGCAACCATGTCTTTTCCAAGGTGTTATTTCATTGCAAATGTAACAACACTTTTCTTGTGAACTTTTCTCAGCTGCTGAATGAGAAAAAATAATATATAGACACAAAATTAACAACTTCACTCTAAAATAGCTAAAAGCTGTGTTCTTGGGTTTGCATGAAGCCTGTATTAATGTTTGCTGACTTTTCGAGTATTTAACTTTGAAAACGTAGTGGTATTCTAAAATTTGAAGTCAGAAAGTATAAAAGTGTTGTGAATATGACTAGTTCATTATGGCCTTTATAGGCTCTAGATAACGAGCTATGATAATCTGCAGCAGGTTTTTGTACAGTAAAGGATGATTTAGACAAAGTTATTTCTTTAAAGTTTTTGCTGTTTTCCCCAGGTTTTTAATTAAATGAAATAATATAAAATTATGTTTAGTCTCTTAGCTTTTAATTTTGGTGGTTTATTTTACTAGTTTTAGAAAAAACTCATGTGCCTAAACATAGGCCTGTGCATTTTAGAGCCCTTAGGGATCCCATCTGGCCTCTCACTGCCAGTTCAAAGGTGTGGTATTTTGTCAAAGGTCAAAAGTCTCCTGTAGATCCCACATTGTACCAGCCCTGCACTAATATCCTGGATACTCCAGGGTATTCTTGCAGGCATTAGGTACCTTCTTTCAGGCACCTGAATTTCCCCTTTAGAAAACTGCTGTAAAAGGTAATATTACCAAAATTAAAGGTATAGTGTCTGGGAAGATAATTCCATCAAAGGTGTTTTATTGCAGGTTAACAAAGTCAGGAAAGTACTTTCATATCTAACAAGGACAGAGTTGCTGTATTCAATAGGATGCTGTCAAGGGTCTGTTTTGAATTACAGTGGCTGAACTGAACCTGTATGTGTGTTGGGAGTTGCTCTAGTTGAGCAAATGCATCACGGAAGGTCCTGGCCAGGAGCCTGGGGCTTCTCATCAGGACTGTAGTGGTTTGAGGTTCAAAACTCTTGGGAATCTGGCTAAAGGAAGCTTAATTCCCAGTTTTGGGCATGATGCAGCAGACTAATTTTGCTGAAGAAAGTGGTAATTTCAGGTATCAAGACACTTGGATAGAGGGAATTAAAGAAATACTTGTTTAATTAAAAAAACCTTCTTTAATTAAAGAAATTAAATTAAAGAATGCATTAATTACGTATGCAATTAGAAACTTATGTTAATCAGGCCCAGTTTTGATGGTCTATTGAATAAGAGGGAAGTTAAAAATCTTGACTATACTAGTTAGTATAGTTTTATATATAAATTGCACAATATGGGGTTGAGCATTTCTGAATTTTTATTTTTTAACAAGAGCAATTTGTTGTATATAATATATAAAAATCATATATTGTATATATGTAAAATACATAATTCATCTTAAAATAAAATTAAAGCTAATGGAAAGTAGTGAATTCTGGATAAAATTCACCATAGGCATTAATTAGGATTGTGTAGACAGAGAACACTTTCCTGTGAACTTTTTGAAAACACTCACGAGCATCATGATTGATAGGAATTTGGACTATTTTTGTAGAAGTTAAAAAAATGAAGTTGTTACAGAAAAAGTCATGATGGACGGTGACTTACAAATCAATCATAAAATCTGATTTAGTAATGTACGATATTACTTTTACAGTTTGTGAGTGTAAGAAAGAACTGTTTCCATGTGCTCTGGTTTTGGTTTTTTTTTAAGTATTTATCAATCTTTTTCAGAATGGACTCCCAAGGCATGGCTGCAATGGTTGTTTGAAACAAGAAACAGATACCCTCTTGGTGTCATTGATCTCTGATCGCTGCGAATCTGCGCTTGAATGAAGGTGGAAGAAAACTCTGACAGAGAACTGGGAATGGTTTGTCTCTTAAGAAGGGTATAACAGCATTTTTAAAGCTTTTACCAAATATCAGGATGTGTGATAAAAGTTTATGGATTGGGAATTAATTGAAAGACCGTGAAATGGGAAAGAATTCACATTATGGCAAGCCTTGGAGAGCTACAGCATAAACACCCTGAAATCTGTGATTAAGCTCCCAGAATATCTTGAGGTGATGGAACTATCTCAGATGACTGCTTTTTTAAATATAATTTGTCAGCCCCTATAGCCTTCCCCTGAAAACACATGAGAGAAAGACTGAGAAAACACATTCCTTTTATTAATATTAGTCCAGGGGACTGGAGGATATTCTGGGCAGTGAAACATATTATGGAATTTACTACAGAATTCAGATTTTGAAAGAAAAGGCAGTGCTAATTTGTACCTGGGAGTCAGTATCTGTTTAAAAAAAATGGTGTTCTAAAGATAATTCTTTTACATTTTTATATGTATTAAATAACACATCTATATGATGAAACATGAAGTGTATAATTAAAACAATGACTATAAGTATAGAACTGTGTAAATACTACCTAAATCATATGTGTAAACATTAAATAAACTGTTTCATTTCTAGAGGTTACAGAAAACACTTTAAGATTTTTTACAGTCTTTCCACCTCCTCCCTCCGCTAGTTTTTAATATAATTGCAGTTTTAGAGCTAATCCATGTATTAGTTTTTTTAATATTTGCAGTTGTGTTAAATTTTACTGAGGAACAATTTAGTTTGGAGAAACGGTTGAAGCTGTGGTTTTTGTTGCTTGAATAAGAAGTCCCTGAGTATTTGTCCCAAATACCAGTATTTTTCCTACACTAGCAGCTGTATATTTGTGGTCACCCGATGGCAATGCATGCAAAGACCATGTGCAGTGGCAGTGCCTCTCACAGGGAATACCAGGAGGGAAACTGGAAGTGATCAATGCACACAGAATTTTCTCTTCTCAGTAAAGGTCTCATGAAGGCAGCACTTGAATGATGCTTTATGTCCCTGGATAAGGTGAAGGAAAGAGATAGAAACCATTTGAAAGCCATTGCTTATGTTTCTTGGAATGGGCTGGAAAGAACAGCTCTTCTGAGACACATCTTTACACTGAACATATGCAGAGCTGTGTCATCAGTAATTCTGAAAACATATTTACAATGGTTGGGTAAAATATTTAGTCACCGTTTAAATATGTTAGCTCATACACAAATTTTAGATGTCTACTGCACTTAACATTTCCAATAACTGGTTTCATTAAGATTTTTAGTGATACAAATTAATAACAAAAGGCAGTTAATACAGAGTGCAGTTATGAGACCAAAATACATGTGGTTTAAATTTAAAGAGTTAAATGTTAGCATTTCCCTATAGGGAAAGGTTATTTGGGCAGTGGTGTACTGACATTATCGCCACCCACAGAGAAAGGGACCTGTTGATCATATTGGTTAAGCAGAAATTCAAAAAAGGAAAACTGTAGGTCTAGAGGGTTTGCTTGGTGTAAGTGAATCACACAGGAAAAATGCTGATACCCAGGATTGTCGTAGTGACTTTCTTTGATGGTTAGAAAGAGAAATAAGCACAGGATATTTTTGTCAAGTTAGAGGGTTTAGATTGTCTGCTAGGTAAAACTTGTCTTAGTTATTAATACAGTGGAAAATTAAATTATGATCATGGAAATATGATAATAAGTGTTGCTGTAAATCAGACAGAAATTATTTTCTGTGTCCGTTTAAAATATTTCAATGTATTAACAATTGGGCTGAAGGGCTGCTAAGAACATTAATGTGGAAAATAAAGGAAAGCTTCCATCAAGAAGGTGTTTCTGGACACTGCCATGCTGTTTCTGGCAAATCATATCTGATAAGATACAGGCAAACAACCAGCATTCATTTAGCAGAAAATAGTGCTATCTGTATGTCTGGATTTCTGTTTGAAGAAGCCTTTATATTTATCTTATTGGACCTAACTAGAAACAAATCTATTAATAAAAAAATAACTGATTTGCCATTATTTAATGTTAGTTTAATCTGACGATTCTAAGCTTCTCGTATTATTCTTGGAAGAAAACAACATAAAACTGGATGAGTTTGAGTAGTTTCATACAGACATGGGACTGCACAGCAAAACCAGGTATCAGCATCGCTACAAGTAGGGAGATCTCGTCTCTAACCCTCAGTCAGTCAGCTTGAACACAAGCTGAGCTACCCCACGCTACCAGTCCTGTACACTTTGGCTTTTGAAACTTTCCGTGTGAAATATTGTTTCAACATGAAAAGTCAAAATACAGGGTTTACAATCAGTTTTGCTTTGTTTGAAGCTAAAACTCAAAACAAGACTCCTGGAGTATAGAACTGTATGAAGCAAAACATAAGAAAGTTAACAGAAAAACTCAGCAAACTGAGCAAGCTAGTTTCATTCAGCTCTTGAAATAACCCCTTTCTGCAAGTTCACTTTTCTGCACATGTGTCAAAAATGAGCTGGTTTCACAACCCCATGGCACAGATAAATGCCACATCTCTAAAGCTTCACCCTTTGTTTGAGCAAGGTCTCACTCTCATGCTCTGTCTTGGCTTATACTTTTGACATTGGTCAAGAGATGAAATTTTCTCAGTTGTAGGTTATTTACATTGAACTTTTGTTCATCTGTAAAACAAAGAATTTCTGGTAAGACCCAAATTCAGTCTGGATTTTTTTTAATAGTGGTATCCAGAGATACTGAGAACTCATTTCCCAAATCTTTATCAATGTCTAAATGGCTCCTAGTCCCAAAAGGAGAGTAGCCACTTTGCCACTTGGAGGTCATTCAAGGATTCATGTGCTTTAAACTCAAAGCCTGGTGTTTCAGAGGTGCTGAACACCTGCTGCTCTTCCTAGCTGCTATGGGAGCTGCAAGAACCCATGCTCTTGTGAGGATCAGACCCCTCATCCCGAGGTGCTTTTATTCATAGTGGGGCAGTGAGCAGTCCTCTGCTCTGTTTTCAGGTTTTTGTAAAATTTCAGTGTAACTCAACAAACTAATGAACTGCATCGATACTATCCTGGTTTCATCTGGCTGGTACAGTGCTATGTTTTGGATTTAGAATGAGAACTATGTTGATAACACACGGATGTTTTAGTTGTTGCTAAGTAGTGGGTACTCTCCATCAAGGACTTTTCACTGTATCATTTTCTTCAAGTAGACAGGTGCACAAGAATCTGGAGGGAGCGTGGCCAGGACAAGCATCTTGAACTGGCCAGAGGGATGTTCCATACCATAGAACGTCATGCCCAGTATATAAACTGGGGGAGTTTGTCTGGAAGCTGCTGTCAGTGCTTGGGGGTGGGCTGAGCACTGTTCAGTGTGTGATGTGCAAATGTATTGAGCAACACTTGTTTCTACTGGGTTTTATTTACACATCCCCTAGCTCCCCAATGCATTTTCATTACAGTTATTATTATCTTAATATTTTCTTTTGTTTCAATCAACACATCTCAACACAAGAGGTTTACTTTTTCTTCAAATTCACTTCCCCATTGGTGCAGGCAGGGAAGTGAGCAAGTGGCTGTGTGGTACTTGATTGCCATCTGGGGTTAAACTGTGAGAGACAGAGACAATTTCAACAGAGCGTTACTGAGTGCATATGAGTTCAGACAGGTCAGAACTTCTTTGTTTGCTGGGCAGATGGTCCATATTCTTTTCCCCCAAATACTGAGGGACTGAACTCCTGAGCTTTCTAAATTATTGCTGATGGAGAAGCAAGACCTCAGTAGCCTTCAGCATTCCCTGGGTCTATGGGGGTCAGCTTTTAGATGTAGCTCTCACACTTTGGCAACTTATTTGAGAAGAGCTAGAGTGATGTTCAGAAAAAAAAATTTATATCAAATAATCAGTGATCTTTTGTGCAAGTATTTTGGTTATTCATGTGTCAAGTTTTCCTGGTGAACTGGTATCTAGAAAAGTGCAAGGGGAATGGCTTAGTACAAAGTTTTAAAGATGTCTGGAAATATAGCTCACAGACTCGAGCTACATGAGAGTTATTGTGAGTGGAATTTACAATATAATGGCTCACATTTGCACAAGACTGAATTTTATACGGTATGATCATATGTTACCAAAAAAGCCCCAAAACATTGGCATGTTGGTGGAACGCAAATATTGTGTGACTCTGAATCTCACTTCGTATTTTAAACCATGAGAGTTTAGATCTGAGTCATCATAACTTGTAAGTAAGAGATATATATATATATATGTATGCATATATAGCATGCAAGCTATAAACAAGTCTTCTGTCTTGGAGTTGTTTTCCCCTCAAATTGCAGATTTGGTTCTCTGTTACTGTAAATCATTATAGCCTCAATGAAAAGTCAGAAGTCAGCCAAATTGCTTCCAACATTTGAAAACAAACCTGGACCAGAAATCTTTACAGGGTACTACTTTCTTCTCTGTTTCACCCCTCTGATTTTCAGAGCCTTTGGGCCATCAGACCACTTTACACTTTTCTTACATCCCTGCTTCTCCACGGTGCTTCCTGCATGGAGCTGCTGTTAGAATTTGCCCAACCTCTAATTTGTCCTCTCAGTGTACTCTAATCTTGCATTAGAGGCAGAAATATTGTTAGCCCTGCCAAAAGAGCATCTTTAACCCAAGATCTTTATCAGACAACTCCTGTAGTTAGAGCCAGAGCTGGAGAAGAGGGCACATGAGTGCCTGCTAGCAGCCCCAGAGACACATCTGGGGAAAAGTTATTTTTTCTCCTTTTTACCTTTTAACTCATCACTTGACTTTAAATATGCATCTAGCCAAGCTATGCAGAGAGTGTCTTGCTGAAGAGAAGACTATAGGGTAGGATCAGAGGCTCTGTTTAAGACAAAATCTGCTTCAGTCTAGAGAACAATCCCACCACAAAATAAAATTATCTTTAAAAGTAATGAGATTTTCCACTGTTAATGTAATAGCAGCAAACCACATGTTTTAAACAATGTTCTATTTTTTTTAATTTTTTTTTTTTTTTGTATAAGGAGTCATTTTTAGGAACAAACACAAGACTATTAGCCCTGCCATTTTTCCAATGCTGGAGGAAAACGTGGACTCTTGCTAAGCTGTATGGTAAATTTCTTGGATATGTCTGAATCCACCACCAGTAAAAAGGCCTCTAAAATGCTAGCATGGAGGAACCAGTTTAAGGTAGTGAAAATGGAAAAAATGGGAAAAAGAAGAAACATCTCTTTTGATCTTTAGTTCTGTTATTTTTTAGATTATATTTCTTCTGGGCTCCCAAACTCTTCAGTAATAAACAAGTTTTCTTTTAAAAAGTATTAAGTTATCAAAACATTTGCCAGGTCCTAATATTAAATCCTAGCAGTCAGCAATGTTTAAGTTCAGCCGTATCATTTTGCTGAGTAAGTCATGCTAAAACTTAAAGTTTTCCCCTCAAAATGGTCTTTCCAAATGAGATTGATATTGTGAGAAAAAAAGAAAAAAGAGAAGAACGCCTTCATCATGAGGAATTATGGAATTAATTTTCTTTATATACTCTGTTTGCACAAGACATTTTTGTTAACTCTTAATAAAAATACCATTCAGCTGCTACTTTCATTGTTTTTATCCTGGGACCAATACAACATTGTCATTATTGGATATAAAGTGCTGTAAAAACAAATCTAATTTGTTAAGTTTATTTTGATAAGAAATAAATATAAAGGTAGTGCATAGTTTGTACAGTGCTGCTATCATAGGACTCCTGGGTATAATTTATATAAAGAAAATAAAAAAGCATACATAACTTTCTAGTTGATTTCCTTTAACAGGGCTAATTGAAAACAGTTTCTGTTATTAAAAGTAATTTATTTTAAATATACTTTTTAAAACAAAGTTCTTATTGATATCCATTTTAAGTATATTATCTCAGTGTGGGATACAAGTAAAAGGTCAAATCTTGTAGGAGTATTTTCTGTATGACTCAGTTCTGATCATAGATAAACTTATCGGAGAAACCAAATTAGTTAACCTTTTCACTGCCAAAAGCTCGTTTTAACA
The DNA here is from genome assembly GCA_013396875.1 of Vireo altiloquus. Lineage (NCBI taxonomy): Eukaryota > Metazoa > Chordata > Aves > Passeriformes > Vireonidae > Vireo > Vireo altiloquus. The sequence continues at coordinate 333,547 of VZRF01012384.1, forward strand.
AGCTACGATGGTTTCTCTTACAAATATAGGACTTCAAAGCTCATACTTCTATTCTGAAACATGAAAAAGAGGGTGCTAATTTCTTTTTTCTCTCACTGATAAAAGGCAAAGGTTCGTGATTTTAATATGAAATGAGACTTGTTGAGGTTCAGTGTGTAACAGTAAGCAATACACTACGAATTTTTAGTCAGGAGCTGCTGTGCATAGCGGTGCAGAAACAGATGCATTTTTTTTTACTTTAATTATGTCTGTAATTTACGGACATTGTTGAATGATGTATTTTTTCTTGCCCAGTAGCATAATCCATATGTATGGATCTGATTACTGGAGCACTGAAAGACTAAATGGCCGTAGGTGGCATATCTCTAGAAAGCAGCCTCTTTCCATATGGCTTGATAGGTTGTCCAATTCCTGCCCGGTTAACTGGTTTGCGACGTTTCTCAGAAATCCTTCAGCTCCACTTCCTTCTTTGTTTCCATCAGTTAACGACTTGGGTTGTTTCAATACTCTCAGCCTAACTCAACAACGCCAGAAACTGCCCTTCTTTCCTAAAGCCAAATCCAGAGTGATTAAGAGACTTTAATGGACTTCGGGTCTGGGACCACACTCATGTCTGAGAAAAACTCTCTCAGATTCTAATGTGCCAAAGCTCTCTTCGTGGCATTGGGAAATCTCACCTCTTATCAGCACAACTGAAGGTGGTAGCTGGGGGACAGTTTGACTCACGTAGAGTTTTGCCTGTGAACTTGTTCCTACTACCTTTACTTTTTTTCATAGTATCCACACTCACTGACTTGAGTGAAAAAGTTGTGCTGAAAGGGATTAAAAATGGTGTTTCTCCAAATGGCTCCCAGAGAGCTACATTTCAGGCAGTATCTGGAGGACAGCTCTTCAGACACAGATATTAATATTTCTAATGTTCAGTGAAGTAAACACATTAAAATATCCAAGAGTGAAAATACCTAGAAATCTGGTTTTGAAGGTCAAAGCACACAGTCTGTTAGCTGAGCTGTAGGAGTATACTGGTTCTGCACAGCAAGAATTAAAAAAAACCCCAGACTATAAGGCTTGTCCCAAGTTGAACTCTAATGGGCTTGGGGTGGAAATTTTGTCAGCCCTGGTCATATGCAGTAAAACATTTGTCTCATGCTGGTAGTGGCAATCAACATTTTTTTTCTTCCATAATTTACAAAATATGAGAAAGTAGGTAGTTAAAGCATTTCAATTCTTCCATGAATGGAATAATTGTACATGGTATTTTCTAAGCAGAGAAATAACTGGCACTAGGGGAATTACTTTGTCACTCTCACAAAATGTAATTTCATCCAAATGGGGAAAATAATGCAATTATCTGGGCAGATAATGCAGCACACTTGGCATACATGGGCAGTGAAGATAGTATTTTATTTCATGAACAAGAGATGAGTGATTTGGAAAACTTGTTGGATTGCTTTTAATTATTGAAAGAGCAAATTCATGGTTTCTTTGTGTACTAGTCATACTGTATAGTATTTTCTTTTTTGTTCTATTTTAATTTAGATTGGTTATTCATACTTCCTGGCAGTGGTTATAAGAGGAGGATGACTGAGAATTTAGTAGGTGAGTTAATCTCATTTTTACTGTGTCTTAAGAGCCACCCACTTTCCCTTCATATGACTCGATACCAGAAAGTTCTTACAAGTTTTGCAGACTGAGACCTAAGTTTTGACCTTCTTAGTTTCTGCCCTGTTTTTGTTGCTCTTCTTTATTCTTCTGCACATTTCTCGTTTTCCAGCCCCTCTCACCAGCCCAACACTCATGTCCACATATGCCTTCTCCCTGCATATGCCAGATGGGATTGCCCAGTGGGCATTTGTGGTCAGGGAGTCAGTAGAGAGTGATTAGTGGGCTGCTGGCTCAAAGGGCTGAAGCCCTAAGGTCCCCAGCAAAACCATGTCTGTAGATCCATGCCCTGAAAATGAGCATGCTCCTAATAATGTCCATAAGGAATCACTCAAACATCAGGGCTGCTGAGACTGGGTGGATTTCTGTAACAGGTGAGCACCACAAGATGTTGAAGCCATTCTCCCTATTGAAGTGTTACAGCTTAGTCCCCCTACAGTGGGTGTCAGGGGACATCATAACATGGAGGTTTGTACCACAGCCCCACTTTCAGCCTGAGTTCCTTTAGAGATTGTGTATGGGTCTCCTCTTTTCTATTTGGCCAATTATTTTCAGGTGGCTTTTAGAAGTGCCAGTAACTTTGAGATCTTTATCTCGTTTAGGTTTTCTGGCCAAGGAGTTCAGCAGCTTTTCAAAGTGAAAAGACACAGATGTGCACATCTGACACTGCCTTCAAAACTGGGCTAAGTTATAGACAGCAGAGAAATCTTTTTGGCATTCTGGCACTAGTGGTTGCTCTATCCCCTGGTGAGGAGTTTCGGTGGGAGATTTGATCTAGGTGTGGTGTCTCTAGAGGCTTTGCTTTCTGACTTTCACTGAAATATGATTGAAACAGGCCTGGAATGTGCTACCAGTCTCCTTTTCTGAGATAACAAGAATAAGGGAGATTACAAATAGCTCAATGCATCTCGTAACGGGTATATTAAAACATTGTCCTGATGTCAGAGGAGTAAACAAAGCCTCTGTGGTAAATCTTCCTGATGCACCTCACAGCTTCTGAATCTTGTTATATAATCTCCAATGCTTCCACTCCTAAAATAATCCTGATTGTCCTTAGCCTTTTAAATAAAGCACTGCCAAAACATGACACGATTTATCAATGGGCTGGAGAGACTTTTTCTCTCCCCATTGCCACTCTGGGTCGTGGGTGTTTGACATGCCCAGGGCTCCCTCTGATCATGAAGCGACAGCACAACCCCATGCTGTAGTCAGCAGCTGAGCGCACACTTCGTTTTCTGCTATAAGCCTATGATGAGCACAGCAGCAAGACAGTTGTGCTTGGGAAAAGAGTTTCCAGGTTTAGCAGTGAAATATGCCAAACTTTAAAGCCCAGAAGTGACAGTTTTTAGCTAGAGGAAGGTTATCTTGTTTTTCCCCCAAATATGTCTGTTGGTCTTGGGAAAGATATGGACTCTTTCCAAACCTCACCACACTTACAGCCCTAGACTATCTTGGCTGCAACAACAATAAAAACTACCTTCAGCTTTATATTTTCTATTCCATTTCAAGCCCTCTAAATTATGAGCCCTCTAAAATTGACCTTCTCACTGTTAGGTGAAGAGCAACGTATCTCCCAATATCACTGTCTTCACGTGTCATGATGTCAAGGAATATGTCCAGAGCAGTGTGTTGTGGACTTTACCTGCAGCCAGGTACAAAGAGTGAAAGATGCAGCAGCTGCCAAAGGACGAGTTCATAAAGGAGTGGAACACTTTGAATTGAAAAGGGGGAGCTGTGAGTGTTTTGAAGGATCAGGGTTTAAGGATTTCTCTTGACTTCAGCTTCAGGCAAAGCTGGATCATCTTTCACTGACAAAGAAATCAGCCTTTTTGACTAAGTGATAAACAACTGATTGAGTGTTTCTGCTTCCCTGCTTCCCAGTGCCTCACACTCCTGAGTGTGGATGCCTCTTATTAATTATCATGGACCTGAAACCTTTCTACAATTACTGTGGTTGCAGTTCTGCAAATAGGAAGTAATAGTGAGATATGATCACTGAGTGTGGTCCTGTTATGTCTGTGGGCTTCTCTAAAGGTTGACTTAACAATGTCCCACCATTGCTAATTTTTCCCTGCAATATGTTATCTTTAAGAAAGCTGAAGCCATACAATACTCCTTTTGCCCTCCCACTACATTTTTATGTTCTGAGAGGGGAAAAAAATACCAGGGTTTTTTTTTCAGCTGGGAGAGACAATATATATGCTTCTAATGTGCTCTTCATCTCCTTACCCAGCTGCAGAAAGTGCTCCAGTATGCAAGTACAGGAGATGTGTTTGTGTCTGGTCATCTGTGGAATGCGTAGCCGCTGAGTGAAAGGCTGGGAAACTCTTGCGGACGGCTGTGCCAGTGATGACCTGCCAGCACTGACAGCCTGGGCTCTGACGGCAGAGAGGGATCGTGGGTGCCTCTGCTGCACTGAGGGGCTCCAGAATGCTGGGAGCGTGAAAGCTGGAAGGATGCCCCATACCAGGATCTCCTGGTGTTTGCTTGAGTCCCTTAGGGCCTTTCAACTGGAAATCAGCAGTTTGTAGGATTGGGCTTCTGCTGGCTGGAGAGAAAAAACCTCACTTTTGCAGGATTTCTCTATGTGGAAAAGGCCTTCTAAAAAACTGATGAAATTAAAATGATCACACATGTCCTTCAGCTTAGGAAAAGAGAGCTCTAAGTGAGAGCATGTGTGCTCTGACTGGGGCTGAGAAAATGTCAGTCTGATGTGCTTGGGAAGTTCATATTGATACAAACAGGGAGGCTCCCTGCTGCCCACAGATTTCCCACATAAAAGTCCTACTGGTAGCCGTGGGAACTTAGCAGCAGCCACGCTGTGGCTAAAGTCACCACTCTAAAAATGTAGTGAAATTAGTGTTCATAAAAGTGAAAAACATGCCACAAGAATGAAGATGTTCTGATTCATAGCCATGAAAATTACATGAGTTCTGGCATTAAAAAAAAAAAAAAAAAAAGCGGCTAAATTTCACAGTTTCTCTGGCTTCAGAAGGGGATTGCTGGTGAATTTTTAAGAAGTTCCTTTGAGAAAAAAGTCTTGGAAGTCCTCAAATCGATTTGTTGCACCAAAACATACCCGCCTCTCCCGAGTGGTGCCCACGATGTGATGCTGGTCTTCACCAGCCCTGTGGAAAGGGCCGATCGTGTGCTGCACAGTGGCCCCTAGTGAAACTGAGTAGCTTGTTCCAGAGTCTGTGAAATAATTTCCAGCAGCTGGTTAGTTACTAATTTCAGTTCTACCTTCTGATCTGACCTCATCTCACTCAAACTATGCCACTTGCTATGTATATTTTTAAGACAAATAAAAAATCCTCCCCAGAGGGCAGGATGGACCAACAGACTTGTCCCAGTGTAAACTGAGCATGAACCTGGGACCCAGAGGCAAAGGTAATACCAGGAATAATGCAACTTAACAGTGTCATTTAGCATAATTTTCAGTTTGAATTTTCCTTTTTTTATTTTTTTTCTGCCATGGATGCCATAAGGAGACGGGACAGTTATGCCAGCTGCCACTCTTGCTAGAATGGCTTTTTGTGTTGTATCTCTTCGTACCCTCAAACAGGTACTGTTGTCCCTTGCAGCTTTTATTTTCTTGCACCTAAAGGATCTGAAACATAAAATCCACTTTTTTCCTGTGTCACATCAAGCCTGTTTTCCTTGATTTTCCAGGAGAGATGCTACAAAATGACAAGCATCACTCTCTTTGCTCTTCACCATGTTCCCTCTGCCACCATGCTGTCTTGCAGAGCAGCAACAGTAAAAGCTACCTTGGGAAGAAGGAGGTGGCAGCTGGCTATTGTGCTCACTGGGCAGACACCACCTTCCCATCCCCACCCCCATGCCAGCAACAGCTTATGACAGCAGCAATCTTAAAAATAAAACAGGAAATGATTTCAATAGGGGATGTGGTGGCTGACAGAGAAAAGTGGGGTAGGTCTGAAGTGCCGTTGTTCTTTCATGTGAGCACCGGGGCCCTGCAGAAAGGTTGCAGGGGAACGAATGTTTGTGCAGCCTTTCATGTGGCAGAGGGACCTGTGCTTGTTTTTGTTGTTGCTGCTGCTGAGACCCATTGTGGTGGCTGTCCTCGTGACCTAGGTCCGAACGCTGCTGGTGACAGTGTGGCAGATTTTTGCTGGAGCTGTGTGGTCCCAGCTGTTGGCATACACTTGCCAAGTGTGTAGGCCTTGCCCAATGGTCTGGCCTGAGTTTGGGCCACTGTGAAAACCCCTTGATTTCAACATCTGAACTACTTCCTTGCACTAACTGCAGCTGGGATAGCTGTGCTCTGGCCAGTAAATCATTTACTTACCCACCATATTCCAGGATGAGATACTGTTTTGGTCTGATGCCTGAAGGAAACACCTACCTAATCTGCTACTTAATCTGAGAAGAACTTCTAGCATTGAACTGAATTATTCAAGATAAAGGCTTCAAATGCCCTAGCCTTACACGCTTAGAGCTCCTCATCCTCTTTGTTTTCTCCTGGAGGATCAGCTGAAAGAAAGAAGAGGTCTGGGTGAGTGCTGCTTCAGGAATGCTGAGCAGTCAGAGCCTCTCAAGCTAAAAGATGTTTCTTGGCCTCTGAAAGCTGGATTTGTTCTTGGAGATAATGTCATGGTCTTTGAAATGAACTTCTGGTCTGCTTCCACCAGTTTTGTATTTACAGTGAACTTTTTATTTCTCTCACAAGCTAAGTGTTTTTTTCCTGTAGCATTCAAATGCTTGGAATAGAGGTTTAAATCCTTCTCTGCCTTCAAACACAAACATATTGTATCTGGGTCAGGAAGTCCCTGACCCTCAAATCACTGGAGGTTGACAGAGTATATCATGGCAGTTTTAGTATAGTTTTACTTGACCAAGTCCTGTACTCTTCCCATTGTTAGAGACGAGATATTGGGCTAGAGGGACTTTTGGTCTGAGCCGTTATGGACGTTTTTATGTTTTTTTGTCTTTATCTGATGCCTCTGGGACCTAATAAAGATTTTGTAAATATAAAGAAGTTATCGTGATCCAAGAAGAAGTTGTGAACATAGGAGGGCTCTCGCAGCCCGGTGCTCCCTGTGAGCAAAGTTCTGATAAGAGAAGTGAGTGTCTGGCAAGCACTGATGAAACAACTTCCAAAGTCTATCAGTTGCTAGATAGACGGTCCTCAGTGCATAATGAAAATAGCTGTTTCTGGACACTTCTTAACACACAGTTTAAGATTTGATAATTTCATACAATATCATTTGGTTTTCTTCTGGCATTGACCCACAGGCCTCATTGGAAACAGCAGATCTACCTCTCTCCTTTGGCTTCTTAGTTGGTTCCTTCAAGGAATAAAGAGGTCCCCAAAAGGAACCTGTTCCCCCTTTGCCAAACCCTGGAGACCTGCTGAGAACTGTGGGTACCTGTGCTTGTTGTTCTCTGTTATCCAAGTGGAGAAACTCGAGAATCACAAAGCTGTGCAGGGTGTTAGGCTTGCTGAGAGCTGTGGTGTCTGTGGCTGCCAATGGCTATGGGCTCTGAGACATCTTCGGTGCACTTAGAGGGTTTTGAGGCAGCACAAAAGCATCTGCTGAGACTCCTCTGAGCTTGTTTTCTCTTCTGCCTTCCTCTCATCTCTGTTAGGTCGGAGGGAGCAAGCAGGACAGAAATTCTTTGTGTAACTCCATTTTCCTTTTCTCTTTTCCATCTGCTTTTAGAAGGCCTTCCTAGGTAAGGTAAAGCAGCCTCATGGCTGAGAAAGAGCTTCAGCCAGGCAACGAGAAAGGCTTGCCTAACTGGCCCCAATACTAGCCTGTGCCTGCCTCCCTTTGGGGGCAGCACAGCTGCTTCGCCATATGAAGAGGAAAGAAGAAATGAATATTTTGATGAGAAAAAACAAAGTCAGAGAAGGATTTTAAAAAATCCTGCTCATTTTTCCATCTTCCCTTGCTCTTCCAAGTCTAGAAAAATCCCCTTCAGTATGACCTATTCTCTTTTTTTAGTCAGATGTTTTGGAAGGGTTTAGAGCTATGGTTTCCCAGTCCTGCACTTCCCTGAAGCTTCCCTTCAGCTTCCCTGAAGCTGCTTACCCTTCACTTGCATCATTGGGATCCCTGTGTTCTGAGCTGGAGCTTCCGTATTGACAATTGTAAGGAAGATGCTATTTTTAAAATAAGTCCCCACATTCATGTTTTTAGCACTCCCCAAATGGTCCTGAAGATTCAGATCTCTGTGTGCCCAGCCCTGCCACCCCCTATTCCCTCAAGGGCCGCAGCCCTGCCTCTGTGGCCAGAGCACATCATCAGAATAGAAAATCCAGTAGAGCTCACCAGTTATCCTGGGAAAGAAAAATAAGGTTTTTCTGATGCTTTCCTGCATGTTGTGCAGTTTAAAAAACCCCAGTATTTTAATCAGAATGAACAAAGTGTATGGTCCTGCTTAAAGGCTTTTTAAGTGTGACATTACAACTTAAGAAGAGTCAACAGTGTTCTTGATGTTATTCAAGTGTCAGTGCAAAATACAGCCTGAAAAAACCTCACTTCACAGTGAAAAATGCTCTGTGCTCACAGGATCAATTAAAATGGCTGGTAGGGATTCTGCTATGAAACTGGAAAACACCCCAGAGGCCAACCTGTGACGACTCATGGAGGGTGTCAGACTTTTATAGAAAGTTAAAAGTATCTAAATATAAGTAAGCACTTTTAAAGCTGTCTGTTCATGCCTCTCACTCGCCTAATCTGTGGGGATCCTTGTTACTCATTCAGGGAGGAAGGCAAAGAACACTGAAGTCAATAGAAAGATGCAGAGTGATTTCAGGCAGTTTTCGGTGAGGTGATGCACTTTGCTCTCTCTGACTGCCAGTATCCTTGGGGCTCGCTGCTGTCCAAGCCTTCGGTGGCCTCTAGAGCTGCAGCAGCAGTTTCTGAATTGCAATGAGAAGATGCAGTTCTGGAGGTTCACATTTCTGAGCTGCTGGCCTGCCCCATCCCTTTCACACCACAAGCCAGGGGCTTCTACAAATATGGCCAAGATCATCCCTCCACTCATGGCAGACCAAGTAGACTTGGAAATGAACGTTTTTGAACTTCTTTTGGTAACAAAAATTAAGAGCTGCTTTTCTTACTCAGTGGCATAAGGTAAGAAGGTTTATGGAAGGATTAATGGTAACCTTTACAAATGCTGAAGTCATAAACAAGTGTGTGACTTTAGTGCAACCAGGGTCCACAGATGGGATTTGCTGAAAGGCAGCAAATGTGCAGACTCACCAAAATGCATGGATTTGACTGAACTTCAGGGCCGGGGAATAAAACCAGCAAAACTGCAAAGCTGCAGTTTAATGCCTGGTATTTTTTGATACAAATATGTCTACAAAATAGTCGGTGTCTGCAGTCATTTTCTGCTCGAGACAGACACAGCAGCCGATCGAGATACTCAGAGCCGACCCCGGCACCTGGGCTGACCAGGCTCTCCCTGTGACTGGGGCAGCCACACCGCTGAAAAGCCCAGCGAGGGGTGTGAGCACAGCCGCGCTCTCGCAGGGCGCTCCGGCGCTGGTCGCTGCCGAGCGATGCGGGCGCTCTCGGGGGAGGCCGGGCGCTGGCGCGGCGTGTCGGCGGGGACAGCTGTTGAGCTCCCAGACAGCCACCCACCCACAATGTCTGCAATGCTCACAGCTGCTGCCTGGCTGCATTACAAAGGTGCCCCGCAGCAGCACAAGCGCCGGCTGCGATACCAGTGGCTGCGAGCCGTGCTCGGGCTGTATTTTACAAGTCCCGTTTGCTATGGCGCTGCAAGCACAGGCACGCTTTTATGGCATCCAGAGCATTTCGCTGAATGATTTGGTAGTACGCTACTGACCAGACAGCGCGTTTCCAGATTTAGATTATAAGAGGAAAACAGCAAGTGGTAGGTTCAAGTGCAGGTCAGGGGATATGTTATACCAGAGCTCCTCCGCTCAGCACGGGAGCGCTCATGCTCCCCCAGGACCAATACCTTAAGCTGTGCTCAGGAGAGGTGGCCTAAGGTGTTTGCTTTTATGATTGCCAGTTCCAGTCACACTGAGAAGGTGCTGTTATCACATTGTAAACATAATTTTTGATATTGCAGAATGTTTTTGGTTGGTATTTGGGCTTAAAACCCAATTGTATCATGTTGATTTCTTCCTGTTTTCTAGATGTTATTAAGTAGCGTTTTAGCAGGAGGCTTTCAGGAAGGAAAAGAAGGTACAGAGGTGAGAGGATGTTCTGAATCTGCTGATGGGCTTGTTTTTAAATAGCCAGAACCAGTGAGCACAGTTTGGAGGAGGAAAGTAAAGACAAGCTGTAACCCAGGCCATGAAAACCACATTTGGTGTTGATGGCCACATGATGGATACATATGGAAAAAAAAAAGTACTGCAGCACAATGTCATTGGAATTTAGCACAAACATTTAGCATTTAAATATCTTACCTGTAATAAAACCTGAGTTTACAGACAATGTAAACCAACTTACTGATGTGACTCACGTCCACCACTTGAAAATTTGTTGGGAGAGTATGTCCTGAGATCTTACAGCTTAAATTTTGTTTGGCTAAACTTTACATCACCTTTTAAGGTCAACATCCCCTTTAAAGACAGACCCAGGGCTGCATGAGCCCCCTCTTCCTTCTCTCCCAGTGTAAATGGCAATTGCTGAAAGCACAGGAGGTATGATATCACCTGAAAAAGCTGTGTACTGATTTGTTGCCACAAGGAGAGTGAGTGTTTATCACTCTTGCTGGGCTGGACTGCTTGTAAAAGCACAGCCTGGCTCCTGCCCAGTGTTTGCAGAGTAAGATCTGGCCTATGTAGGAGTTAGTCATGAGTAACCTGCCCAGAGTTATGCTTCAGGTTGCTCATGGCTCTCCCACACCTTCTAACAAATACCTTCTAACAATACTTTTTAACAAGTATTTTTTAATGTCAGTGTGCATCTTCTATCTGGAGGTTGCAAATAGTGGCTTTTGGGAGGGTGGTCCCTGTCCCTGGGCAGAAAGGACATGTGAGAGTTGGGGGAAAGGGATGGGAAGTGTGTCCATAGGAGAATTTCCTGCCCCCAGCACAATGCCCTAACTCGTTTATCATTTCAAGTATTTATTATTGTGAGAGGGAGACTTGGAGTAGTTGGAAAGGTGAGGTATCGGCAGCTTCACAGCTTGAAGTTCTGATGCATCCTTTGGGAAGGCTGGGTTCACTGGGGCAGTTATAAAGACAATATAACACACACACAGTAGCACTTTGAGGGTGATAAGACTTATTTTTCAGGATGGTGTCTTTTTCCCTTCACAGCAGCCAGCTGAAATCCCAATTTTCTGCCTTAGCTCTGAATCAGGCAAACCTCCTATGGACCTACTCCTATCTGTAACAGAATGGATAAAAACCTTCAGATCCTGACCCAGAAGGTACAAAACAATGCTGAAATAAAGATTCACAGAGCTGCATCCCTTTCATTTAACCTAGTTTCTGTATGACACAGACACATCTGACTGTGTGACAATGCCGTGCAAGTGGGGCAGATGCTGTTCATTGAGAAGACATTTGTGTTGTGCCTGTGCTTGCAGCATGTCCCACTGAACGGGACCCCTCCTCTCACCCATGTTCTGAGGATGGGGCTCTGCTGAGGTGAGGGAGAAGGAGAATGGGAAACATTTAGAATTGTGTTTCTGGAATAAAATGATGGGGTTTTTGCTTTTGCCTGCATATTTCACCTTTCTGCACAGGCAAAGTTTGTCACATGATACAGCAGATGCCGGTGCCATGAGGACAGTGGGCACTCCATGTGCCTGCTGACTCCCTGCCGGCTGCCCTGCCTGGAGGGCTTTGCACTTTTGCCCAGCCCTGGGGCAGGGTCTGGCCTCACAGAGGGGCCGCAGCCCCATGCTCTGTGTGAGGGATCAACGCTTCACATTGGAATCTTGGATGCTGCTGCCAGATGTGGAGACAACCTTGGAGTGTGTAACCAGACAATGCCCTACTGACGGCATGGCCTTCATTGCCCACCAGGGCTAATTACTCAAAGCAAAGCTGGCAAAAATTCAAACTCCCAAGCCTTTCCTAGGAAATGCCCTTTGCCTTTTCTCTTCCACATCACACTCCTCTGGCCTATCTGGTCAGACTTCATGCCTGAACATGCCCCTGGTGGGGCATTGCCAGCTGCAGCGTGCCAGGGGACATGGTGACCTACTGGCACATGTGGGCTGCAGCCATAGGGCTGTGCCCAGCCGATTTTGTGCCTGTGTCTGTTCAGGAATTAAAAGAATCCTAAAAAGGTGGGAACAGAGGGTAAGAACCAAGGCAATGGAACGCTGCTGAACTATTTTCCTTGCTGTAATTGCTCAGGTTTTAGAGCAAAGCAGAAAGCTGTGCTTAGTAAACTGCGTTACCTTAATGTGCCCTGCAGTTAGTAAATGGCGACAAGTATAAGCTGGGGCTGTACAGCTTTGCAGAAGGCCACCCGAAGGACAGAAGGCAAAGGGCTGGGAGCAGGTGTCACGCTTACTGCAGATGCAGCTGCGACTGCAAGCAGCCTTGTTTTGAATATGAAAACTTCAAGCTGGGAGGCACAAGAGCTGGCTAAAAGGGGGAAGGAAGAGGAGGAAGGCCTGTGCTAGGTGTGCTCAAAGGACTGGAGCCGAGTTAATGTTTTTCTGTCTGAGCATGGCTTGGTTATGTGAAGCAGTCACCAGCCTCCCTTGTCACCTTCCCTGCTCCAGTGCTTCAGATGGTGCATAAAAACCACTGCTACCCCTGCAAAAATCAGAAGCATCACACTTCTGGGACAGTCCAAGGAAAAGTAACATGAAAAACCTCCCACTAAAAATGAATGCATTTGAACAAATGCCTCCTGTCCAAACCCAACAGGTATGGGTAGAGCTGGTTGTCCATATTTTAGGCATACTCTGGTCTTTCCATGCCCCCTGTTTGTTACTCACAAATCAGTGACTCATGGATTTTTTCCTATTTTTTCTCAAGAACATACTGTTTCATAAGTTCCCATATCTCAGCCTATCATGAGGAAAGTCTTATTCTGTAAAAACCCTCGAGAAATTGAATATTTTGGTCTGCTCAATGATTTTAAAATACTTGTTGAATTATTAAATAAGGATTAAATCCAAACCTGGCAAAATTCTCAATTCTTTGCAGTTCTGACAATAATGGACTTCTTTCTATCAGGACTTTGTTTTCTTCTGTTTTTATAAATTATTTTTTATCTTGGTTTCATTAGAGAATTTTCAGCCTTCCTCACAATATGCAGGACTTAAAAAAGTAGATCTCTTGTCTTTAAGAAGGTGATATATCTAAAAAAGGCAAAATCTGTCCAAAAATATCAATCAATGATAATTACTATAGCTGTTAAATATGTGCAAGTAACTTAAATAATATATTTTAACCTCATTAATTAAACACTAGAAATATTCCAATTTTATTTAAATACTCTATTCCACTAATACATAATAAACCTATGCAATAAATAGTACATCTGTTGTTTACTGCTGCTCCTTATTATTACGAGTTTTATGTCTGGTTCTGTTATTGGTACAAGGTCTGTTTTCAGTGAAAATTCTTCAAATGTCAAAACATGACTAAAATGCAGTAAACTGCAAGTAAAACAACCACATTTGAAAGAATGCAAAAAGTGCTCTGGCAAATTGTTATCTTTGCAGTGGTATCTTTGCTCTATATATTTACACAAATACACAGAAAGATATTATATATTAATTACACAGGAAAATCTTACTCATCTCTGTAGAAAAACAGGATAGAGATTTCACATGTGGCTCAGCTCTAGGATGATGTGATATTAATGTCTGTGCTGTTTTCAAGATGCAATTTATCTAACACTGGGAAAGGGTATGGTTTGGCTGACTAAACTCTGGAGTGATGCTGAATGATAAAAGCGCTAAGGGGAATTTTTGGGGCGTCTAAAAGACAACGTTTAAGACTCCGTAGGTGTAAAAAAAAACCCAAAAAGTCTTTTTTCTGGTGGTTGTATAAAAAGCTTGCTGACATTTTACTACACGGGCTAACCTCCTCCCATACCTTTAACCCCCCCCTTGACAAACATAACTGCCTTAAAGCTGGGTGCAACCACGCTCACATGGAGTTGTTGTTTTGCCACTTTGGCTCATCTCACCTCTCTTTGAGAGATTTGTTGTACCCTCAGTGCTCCCAGCTGGAGTGGGCCGTAGTGTACATGGGCATGGCCAGGGAGAAGGGCAAGCAGACAAGTCCAGCAGCTCATCTGGGATACACACCACCAGTCATCTGCAAAACACTGAGCATCACAGTCCTTTGAAAGCTGAGGCAAACCCTACACTGGGTTCAAGTGCTTGGGAGGGAAAGATTTGTGCACCCCGTGCTGCCAGAAAGGGATGGCTCTGTGGCTGCAGGAACATGCCGAGCTAGGAAAAGACCTGCCATGAACTAAGAAAGCTTTAATTCTTGGAGGCATGGTGGACTGGTTGATGCAGTGCAGTCCACACATTGAGCAGTGGACTGGTGGGGATGCTCACGAGAGCAGTGTGCCCTGGGACAGATTTGCATGAGGAGAACCACATTTGCATAATGGTAATGGGTGGGTCTATGTGGTGACAGATGGTCTTCTCCAGAATTTGCTCTTCCAGACAGGCTGGCTCCTTTCCACAGTGACTGAGGTATGGTGACACTGCTGTTAGTGCAGAGGTCTGAGCTAGCCCTCTGTCATAGGATTCCCAGAAGCCCCCCACCCTGTCCCATCTGCATCCTGGTGTCTCCAAGAAGCCAAGGGGGTACCCAAACTTCCTCCTCGGCTGCTCAGTCTGGCCCTCTCAGGGTCCTGCACTCTGGGGAAGCTCTGGGCAGGATTAATCCCGGCCAACCCACAGCCTGTTGGTAGGGAGAAGGACACGTCCATGGAGGTAGATTTGGATGTTCAAGGGGCTATTGAAGTTATACTTCACAAGGGCCTTTTGGGTTTAGTCCCAGAGGGAGCCTTATCCGAGCAGGGCTTGCTGCTCTTACCTTCCCAAAGCCACCGAGGTGGAAATGCTCACTTTGACCTAAGCTGCCTTTTGCCAGAGACGTGCAGACAGATGGTGGCCAAAGGTCTTGGTGGAAGCAAGTCACTGTAAGTCTGCTCCTTCTCTTGCAGTGTAGTCCCAGGTCTTTGGGCATCAACTTTTTCTCATTCCTATCTACCACTGCTTCAGGGCCTTGCTTCTTGAGGAATGGGGAAACCCAGGTCCTATCAAGTTATGGAGAAAAGAAGGATCTTGTTTTCTATGGTGCAGGGTGTGGGCGTCCCTTTCTCTGATGCTGGACCTTCATTTCAGGCCACCAGAGCAAACACATGATTCCTACTGATCTTGGTGGAGTCCCAGGTCTGTGCTGACAACTTTTCCAAAGAAGCTTTGCTGCTTTTTCTTGTAGTCCTAGAAGCTGACTACACAGTAATCTTGGCTGTGAATATTTTTGGAAAAATAGGTTGGCTCCAGCAGAGTAAATAAAAGCACTTGAAAAGTCAGTGCTCCTCTTTCCATCCCACCCAGCTTCATAGAAAGCACCAAAAAAGAGTATAATTATAGCTGAACCTTGGGATTTCTTTAGGAAGCAGATTTTAGGAGTCTGACAAACACCAACCTGCAGTTGGATTTACTGGCTTTTCTCCTTAGCATTAAAATCTCATTGAACTGCAAGGTGTGGATGGAAAAGCTCTCAGATATTGATTTTCAGTCTGTTGGTATTAAATGCAAAACACTTTTTTTCATGTCCCCAGACACTGTATCAGAGCCCACAGTGCAGGGTATTTCTGTGCATTGTGGCAGTGAAGACAATAGGACATCCTGTGAAGTAACAGACTTAGCAAAACACCAAAGAGAAAATTGTGAAAAACACACTTCTCTGTTCCTTTTTCTTAACACAGACTTTTGGTTAGAAACACAAATATACTGCATCTGTAATGGCTTTCTCTTTTGATTTGGCTTCTTTTTAATCCTCAAACCATTTAAAGTTCCACTCCCCTCCCTCAAACCCTGTTGAAGCTTGATGTGGGAGAACAGGCTTTTTTCCCTGCTGCTTTCAGTCACTGTCTGACATGTTCTGAATGTGCCTTGATGTGTCCACTGCTTTTAATATTGCTGGCTAACAAAAAATACTAGATTTGTTTCCTCCTACTGACACACATATTTTTTATTTCTGTAGCAAAATATTGCTGTATTTTGCAGGGGGACAGTATACGGGACAGTAATGTGGAAACCTCCATAAAGTCACTGCTTGGTGCTGACTCAGTCAATCAGTTTTACTATTGCATTACATACTCAGAGGCTGGGACATCTTGAATGATAAGTATTGTGCTAGTAGGCTTTGATGCCTGGAAGCAAAAGGCTTGTTCTTGCAGTTGTGGCTTTGAAGGTAGCGGAACCTTTATTTCTTCTCTTAGATTTATTAGTGCCTGTCTTTGGGACATGGCACTATTGGAAGTGTAACCTCAGAAATGGGACTTGGTACTGAAGTGCTGCAGCCTGGACAAACAAAATGGCATATTTTGTCTTTTTTTTTTTTTTTTTTTTTTTTTTGGTGGTGGGAGAGGCATCCTACCTGCACCAGGATGAGAAAAGTCTTTCTTCCCACCTCCCAACCTCTACACCTCCCCTGTGTTTTCAGGGACATGCAGCTTCCTTTGTTACTGCCTGGCCTAGGTCTGTGTCCAATCTTGCTATATTTATATATTTAAAGTTTATTGCATCTCCCTCAAAGCTGTCTGAATTCTGTTTGTGGGGGACAAGCTTCCTTCAGCTACTAAGTTTATGGCTGCAGCACCAGCATTTTAATGGCTTTGGGAATGGATGATGCTCTATGAAGAGAATGATCTGCCAGCAGTTCAGGGGAGGTATTGATCAGCCACATTGCCCACTTGTGCAGACCTTTGCTGGGATATCAGTATCAAAACAGGAAACGATGTGAGAAATGTTAATGAAACTTGACAACAACAGCTCAAAAGGTGTTTGATCCACTGCTTGAATGTACATAACTATTACAGGATGAGGAAACAGGAAATATGCTGAGGGGGAGGAGATAAGAACAGAGAACGTAAAAAGAATAAAAATACTGAACTTGAAAAATTCCAAGTCACCTTTTCTAAGTCAGCTGACTTGCATGAGGCATTCATCACAGCACACAGCTCCTCATTTAGGGATTATGCACATAAAACCCAAGGAGCCAGAACTAAGGTCTTTCAGCAATGATTTTTACTATGCCACTCATTGTGAGACCAAGTTAATGCCACCAAGAAAATCTCCAAATGAAAAAAAAAACCAACCCCCAAACTCTGCCAGCAAGGGTTTTAAAATTTTCAAAACCAAACGAAGTCTCTGTGGTTCCTCTTTTTTTCTGAATTTGCCTACAACTTGGATTAAATAAAATACCACAGTGCTATTCCTGTTCAGAAGGAGTATTGTCATTTCATGATGACTTTTTTCTCTCCTCAGATCCCCTGCATACCACCCCACATTCTTCCATATGTAACTGAGTCAGGAAAAAACAAAAAGCACACACCCTCTTTTCTCCTGCTCTGTTTTATGGCAGTAGGTTCTTTGCTTTCTTCTTATCAAGTTCCCGACTAACCCACTCCAAAGTGTTACTCAGTGAAGTCTAGAATTGTGTCAATTTGAAAGAAATGTTCTGGGTGGGGTGGGGAGGTGCTGGTGGGGGGAGGGGAATTGATTTGAATGTAAGAACAGCAAATGTTTCATTTTTGTCACCTTTTATTAACAGCACTCAAAGCATTTTGAAGACTTAAAGTAATGAGTCACAGTTTTTTAGACAAAAGAATTGGGCTCCAGAGCTGATAATTAGTAAACTAATTTTGAAGTTCATGTCTGCTGATTCTTAGCCTCCAGCCCAGATCCATTGAATGATACAATTTCCTGTTTCAATCATGCTGAAAGGAGCCATTTTCTAATGTGCAGGACACCCACTAAGATTCTTAAAATGCTCTTTCAACTCTGGAAAACAGGGACCAGTAGTTACAGGTCACATACTTCCTTCTAGTCCTGCACAAACTGATGGGACTTTGCACCTTCACAGGAGAGGACAGAGAGGAGATGCCACTGTCTTATGAAGGCAAGGAAAGAACGACTGGCCTGTGGATCAAGAATGAGAGCATCCAAGGTGTGGCAGCAAGGCAGATTGCTAAGTGTTTTCTGGTTCTTGGGGTCTATTGTTTTTAGTCTTAAAAATGCCCCTCCCTTGGGAACATGATATCATTGCCTGGCATTCCACAAACTTCCTCCAAAATTCTTTCAAGTCCTTCTGTGTTAGACAGGAATATAAATTTCTTCTTAAGGGGAATGAAATACCACCTGTACATTTACATGACATGCTGGACACAGTGTGGCTGGTGATGAGTCCCCTTTTCATCATCTCCCAAAGGCAGGAAAGATAATACAGTAACCTATTATGAAACAGGCTTTTTATAGAAGATGATTTCTCTGTGACACAGTCTTCTCGTGTGTGATTAACCCTTCGGGCAGTGATAATGAAAACAAAGTAAACTTGTGGCTGACGTAATATCATTATGCCCTTCTTTAAGACTGACTCCAAGTGTTAAGAGCACTCCCACTAATCTCTTTTTTAAAAAGCTAAAGAGCTATATCTGGTTTGACTAGTGAGTCATCTTTTACCCTCCTGGTCCAGTTCATGGGTTTCCAGCTTACTTCATGATTTCTATACTCCTCTGACCGCTTGCTCACTATGAACCTGGGCAGAAAGTGTTTGCGGGTGGCTTAAGAAGGCACCGGGAGCTGAGAAATGTGCTTAACGCTGTGTGGTCTCTTGGGCCCTTAGGGGGAAGCCTTGTTGGTTGATTATATTTCCTTGTTGGAAAATATAAAAAGGTTGAGTGCAGGTGGGTTCCACGCCAGTGGAATGGAGGCAGTAGCTGGTGCTGGGAACAAGAGGAAAAGGTTGATGTGGAGACAGTAACAAGAGGTTAGGTGTGGAGAGGGATGACACAGGCAGGATGCAGGATGAGGTAATTCTTTCCAGTTGTCCTTGGTTCTCTGTTTTTATCGTGGTGCTGTCTCAGTAGCAGTCTCTCCTTTGGAACTTTTCCTCCTTCTTTTCAGATAGAAAACCAGAGTGGCAGCAGCCTCAGAAGGATCATGTGCTGCATTCCTTGTAGACAGAGGGACTTACTACCTTGGATTAATGATTTATGAAACAAACGAACCCAAACCCCACCAAAGCAATCTGTGGAAAACTCCCAGGGTAAATTGGGGTTTTTTGAATGGGAGTAATAAAGAGTATTTAGCTAGAGGGGCCTTCTGTGAACACTTTCCTCTTTCTGTTCAT
The DNA here is from genome assembly GCA_013396875.1 of Vireo altiloquus. Classification (NCBI taxonomy): domain Eukaryota; kingdom Metazoa; phylum Chordata; class Aves; order Passeriformes; family Vireonidae; genus Vireo; species Vireo altiloquus. Next base: position 352,526 of record VZRF01012384.1, read on the forward strand.
CAATTCATTAGAAAACGAGAGTAGATGTAAATGAGCCCTGTGAGCACTGGTTGAGGTAAAGGCAGGATATAGATGAGCAATTGACAGAGACAAAAGGAAAATGCTGGGGGAGCTGAGCAACCTGCAAGGCTTTGAGCGACACAGACTATGTTTGTGAAGGTGCAGAATGTAATCTGTGCCCAGACTGTTGCCAGGAGCAGCTAAAGAGCTGGCAGTGCAACATAATTTTCAAGTGTACAAGTCCTTAGGGAGTGTAAAAACCAACCCCATGGCACAGTGAAATATAAACTACTGACTGGTGGATAGCTTGACCTTAACCATCTCCTTTCAAGTCAAATACCACATAGCAATGAACCCCTGGCTGTTCTGGTCTGGTGCAAACCATCAGATAGAGCACATAGCTCTAGTGAGTTGGCACGGGCAGAAGAGACCCCAGTATTAAGGGAATTGTCTCCTGCCCTGCTTGCTACGGCTCCTCAAAAGGAGTTATGGTGCAGGATAAGCCTAGGAAAAATCCAGTTTAACTGTGACATTCCTAATGTCAGAAAACAGCAAGGGATGCAGTCTTGTCAGAGATTTCACAATTGCAGCTAGGCAGGAAGAAGCTGGCGGCATCTGGCAGTATCTCCTCAGGTGCCAGTGCCCTCTATACATTGCAAGTGCAACTTTTCTCCTTCCTTTCAGAGCCAGCACTGCCTGGATTGTGCTGTCTGGGATGGCAGAGTGTCACCATGCCGGGCTGGCTGGTGGCCTGATGTGAGACAGCAGCTCTTTGTTCCTGTGCAGAAACAGGTCACTGTGGTTAACCGTGCTGACTCCTTTAGGTGCAAACAGTCCTTCCTGAGCTTGTATGTATTGATCTGCTCTGTCACATCAACAGGACGGTACGTAGGAGGAGAGATATGCTGACTTCAGTCTTTTAAACTTCTGACAAAATCCCACATAAGGAAGATCTGTGGGTACAGGAGTGAGAAGTTGCTATAGGCAGACATTGACATGTGGCAATAAAAGGCCACTTGACAGACAGCAAATGATGGGGCTCAAGAAGTGCCCTGTTCTATGTAGGGCATGGCTTGGGGTGGGGGCAAAATAAAAGGGGAAGAAAGAAGGAAATATTTTTGAGAGGTTATTTCATTACCAGACCTTTTCAAGAGCTCCAGGGGATGCCTGTGCTGCCCCATGCCATGCTGAACCACGTGTTTTAACCAGACGAGCCATAAGCAAACTTGTGCAGTGGCCTTAGGCTCTGTAGACAAACTAAAGTGGTACAAGACACTTCTAGTAACAGAGCTGCAACAACCTCTGTGCCCCACAACCACAGAAAATACCTGGCAACCAGGAAAAGAGGAGGTCTGGGATATGCAACTACCCTGATGAAGCTCCAGACAGCCAGGAGACAAGAAGAGAGGTGGCAGTGAAGCAGGGTATGGTCACTGTGGTTAAGGAGCTCCAAGAGGCTCTGCAGTTAATGCTGCCAGAGGACACATGGAGATTGGAATGGAAAGCACAATGAAAGTACTCTGAAGGCCTCATGTCATACATCAGTGCAGAAATGCCACCAAGATGAGTATTGGGCCCTGTCACACTCAGCAAAAATGTAAAAAACTGATTTAGTAGAATTCTTTTATGTAGGTCTATCTCAGCAGTTATATTAATTTTGCAAGAAACCCCCATAGAGGTTAGCACTCCCACTATCTACTGCTAGAATAAAGGCACCTAAAATTTTTGTTTCCAGACTTACGAAGTGCAAGTTTTATACCAGTGATTAAATTGTGAAACACTCTGAAGATTTAGGAAGTTCTAACAGGATCAAGCACTGCAAATTTTGTCAATTTTTGGGACACAATATTTTTCCTTTTCTTCCTGGAATAAAGCGCTGTTTTATACTGACACAGCCATTCAATTGCTTCTGAGTAACTGAGCTTCTGATGAGTAACTTGCACCTCTGAATCAGGGGTGCACACATCTGGGTAAAGTTGCTGGAGATTCATTGATATCATTGATATTGTAAAAACCCATGGATTGGAAAAGTAAGCAATTGATTGATAAAATTTGTTGAACCAGTGCTATGCCTATAACCCTGATGATATGTGGCATAAATTATGCTGAAGACTAATGTATCCTGCAAGACAGCTGCATTTTTAATGCTTCTTGGAGACTACTTGTTCAGCTTTCTGGACTGGGCCTGTGTCATGCCCTTCCTAGAAGCTGAATCTCCCAAATTAGGGACAAAACCTGGTCACCGAAGTTCAGTAATTTTCTGCTGAGCTGGGATATAAGAACCAATCTGATGCATTCTCTTCTTCTCCTGACCACTTTTTTCTAAACCTGTTGTTTTCCCATGCTATTTAATAAATATGATGCTTTACATCTCTGTGCCAGTGCATCTTGCAAATGAGCACACCATGGCTTGGTGCTGCATAGGAGAGGTAACTGGCTATCCAATGTTCCCTCCTTCAACTCTGTAGAGGAACTCTAGGGAGATTAGCTCTCTGACTCTGACATGCAAGTTAGGTTTGAAGTGTGGGAACAAACCCTCTGCTTTGTTGTGATGGATAGAGGACAGCAGAGCTCAGTGCATCCGGACCCACAGCCTCCACTCAGCTCTAGGTCTTGCAGGTGTCTGTTGCAGGATATCTTTGCAATGTTAACTTCATGGTTTATTAGCTTGGGAATATGTTGTTCATCCTAATAAATTCTGTATTATCTCTAGTTTCATTTTTTATATTGGTGTATAACACCCTCCACAGCAATTCTGGAAGAAAAGCAGTGGTGAAACAGCAAATGAAAATGTGGGAAGCTCACTTTTTTTGATGTGTACAGGAAATGGGTAGAGTCAGCACTGTACAAATAATGAGTGGATGAATTTATCTTACCTCCATCTATGCTGCACTACTGAGCAGGGTGTTACCATGTGGGCAGAAGTGGCGAAGGGACTGGATCCTGTGAGGGAATGAAGCAAAGACTGCAGAAAACTGGGGCTAGACCCCTGCTGTTCTCTGCTCTAGCACCAGAGCACCTTTTCATAGTTCAGGCAGCAGCGCGAGCAGCATCTGTGGCAGAGTTTAATCTCACGCCCTCTGCCCCAAGGAGAAGTGTGTGCACTGGAGTGTGTTGTTTTTCTGGGGACAAGGGTGGCTGTTGATGGTAGATGTGCTAAACGTGATCATATCAGAGAGGGAAAGAGCCAAGATATGGAATATGTTCATGCAGATGGAGGTGGTGTGAACAGTGATGGTGCCCAGACCCTGGGAAAGCCCTGACAGAGCTGCAGGGAATTTCAGGATCTGTCACAGATGAACTTCATCTTCTCCACTACTGCACCCTCTGAAGATGCTGAGGCCACTTCTGGCCTGTGGGACAGCTCTCCTGGCTGCAGAGTGGTGCTACTCACATCACTGACCTTTCCCTGCAGGGAAGCACAACTCTCTTAGGCCAAGGAATGTTCACTTAGTGTTCTTACGTGGTCCAAGTCGCAGGCTGTGGGACAGATCTGCATGAAAATTGGCAAATCCCATCAGAGCCTGCCTGCCTTGTCTGTGTGCAACCTCTCTCCTCACAAACTCTCAGCCTTTTACCTTTTTTCCCTCACAAAATGGTATAGTAAAACAGCTCTGAGGACTCAGATGACTTAAAGTGCATTTAGTTCTGAAGTTTTCTGCTTGTAATCAACAGAGAATTTTGCTGTGTAACCATCTCCTACGAAAGAGTGGCTGGGCATTTGGTTGTCATATGGCTGGGTTGTATAATTATAGAACATGTTATGGTTTGATGGATGAAGTCATTAAGAGCATAGTAATTAGTACCAGCCTGCTACTTTGAACTGCAGTGTGGTGTCACATATTTCTTGCAGTGAATTACATCTGTGCACACACACAGAATACAGCTTTCTAACCATCTGATGCCTCAGGCTTACATATTGTTACTCTGTATCCATCCAGAACATTTTTCATTCAGTTTCAAAAATATACACACAGCAAAACAGATGCAGTCTGTAGCTTCTTACCTCCTAGAAATGGCACCTTTTTCTCTTTTTTTTTAAGGAAAACTCCTAAAGGAGAATTTAGAGGTTTGATGTGGCATCTGTCATGGGCTTGGCACAGGAAATGAAATCTTGCAGTGGAAAGGTGAAACTTTCTGCTGCCATGTGTAGGACCTCGAGCCAGAAGTAATCCTGGTGTTCTGCCTTTTGACTTGGCAGGGTGCGTGTGCAGTCTCTGAGGAACTGTGAGTGGTGTGCAGCCTTTTACCCTTGAGCTGAGCGGCACACTGGGATTTCAGTGATGATCTATGTGGAAATCCCAAGTGTATGACAAAGGTTTTCACTGGGAGAGCAGCATGCTTGCAGGAGTACAGAGAGGATGGGAAGAGCAGCCTCGCAACAGGGAGAAGTCTGAGGGCTCATCATGAGAGTTGCTCACTGGTGGCCACATCTTCATCGTGTGAGGCGCTTCATGGCAGCCTCCCCAGTTAGCATCCACTTCCTGCCCATTTTCCTCTCTAAGCCCTTGCAGCTGACCTGGGATGATCTCCACTGTGAGCAGATATGTTTCCCTCCCCTCCTCTGCCCCACCACCAATGACCTTAAACAAGGTCACTCAAACTTTTATTGTATTACACAGGGCAGACACGTCCTTGCATGGGACTGCATCATCTTCCCCTCTAGAGGACCTCACTAGGTGTGAAAAATCAAAATGTGACTATTTTCAGCTGCAAATGATAGCTCTGGTTTGTGGCACAGCATGTCGGTGCCTCCTGGGAATTATGGTGCGGTTAAAGACATACTGCTGAAGCTATGATGTCTCACTTTTCCATTAGGGTCAGACAATCCTGCCATGCCACAGATCCCAGGGTGCCTTGGTGTCTCCCTACATTAAAAGTCACCTTACACTGGGGAAGAGGTGTAACCTTGAAATAGGTTAGCCCAACTCAGAGACAATAATATTCAAAGTATACCGAATTTGAGCTGGATTTGGACCAAACCCACTAAAATGCTTTGGGTTTAAGGATTTTTTTTAAATGAAAAGTTGAAATTTAGTCTGGGAAACAATTGCTTTTAGAGGAAAAATAGAACTGAACAACCACAACTAAAAATTCCATTTCCTGCTGAAGAACTATCCGACAAAAATTGCACTTAATCCTGCAAATAAGAAGTCTTCTTTGCTGACAAAAAAAGAGGACATATGAAAGAAAAAAAATGCTTGCACAAATATACTGGGGAATATACATCATGGTTGTGTGTACATCATGGTTGCATCAATCTCAGATTTCCATTCTCTGACCCATCTTTGCAAGGGCCAGAGCTGCTGCCTGCTTTAGAAATTGTTACTATTGCTTGCATCAGTTTTTGAGCTCATTTGTGGGGGTGGCAGGAGAAGAAATGGCCTTTGCAAAGTGACATTCATTTTGTCTGTCACCCCTTTTCTCAGTTTGATGAGCCATTTTTTCAGCTTTTTTATTCATTCTGAATGTGGTATTGCTCTGCAGACTGCACTGTACTCTGCCGTGCACATAACTGTGCCCTGGAGCCTGATCTGCTCCCTGCTCATTTTGTTGTCATCTGCCAAACTCTGGTTGCTAGTTGCCACAGGAAGCTTGAGGAGGATAAATGACTTGCTTATACCCACTGTTCCCATGGATGCAAACAGGCACAGACAAAATGTTTCCCCTTTTCATTCTTTTCATACTTCTTGGCCAAATGTGCTGGGATGTGAGATGAAGTCTGCCCACCTTGCTCTCACCTCTAGCACTACTGCTGAGTTGGAGAGAAGACCCTCCACAGAGGCATCTGTCCAAGCTAAGCGGTAAGGAAATGAGGATATTTGAAATGGCCTTTTCAATTCTGATTCAGTTCTGTGCTTTGGGGGATAAGGCAACATCAGGAGTCTATTTTGAAACATGGTTTGAGATGATAAAGAAGTGTCTTAACCTGAGAGACAGGCTTGTGCCAGTGGGACTCCATGCACAGTATGAGTGCTTTGGGGCAGTGCTATCCTGTGAAGATGTGGGGTTCACCTTGATCAAATGTAAGGTCCAAATCTGCAATTCCTTTGCTGTCAGTGGAAGGAAACTGGCTCTTCTGGATCAGTGTAAGATCATCCTGCAGTATCTTTCTAAGGTGGGATTTTAATAGTATCTCAGTGCCTTGTCTTGAGAAAAAAGTACATTTTCATTTGAAGCAGCTGACCTTTCCACTGGCAAATGACTTCTGTCATCTGCCCCTGGAGATCTGATCTCCACCAGGTCGGAGGACTGGCATGCTGGAACTAAATAACTAAGCTGCCTGATTTAAAAGAGAGCTAATCCACATGGTTTCATCTCGGCACAGGTTAAGAAGTGACAACCAATTCCCCTTTTACAAAGAAAGTGACAGCATCACCCATTTCAGATGTTCCTGCTTTGGTTTATGTGAGCATTTCTGACCCCCTGATGGGCACTGAGTGCTGAACACCAGGTAGCTGGTGGGGCTGTATGTGCAGTGAGCTGGAACCCTCCCCACACCTGTGTCCCAGTGGTGTGCACCAGAACAGTGAGCTGCTTTGGAGCCCTTGTATTAAAGATTAATTGGAAGAGCAAAGATTTTAATTTGCTTTTTGCAATACAGCTGTTGCCCATTAAATTCTGTCCCAGCCTGCGCATTACATCACACTGAAAGAGAGAGGAGTTACACAAAAGGTTTTCTCTTCATCTTCCTGGACAGTCACTTTGGAGATCACTGGAGTGACCTTATGAAGACTGTGAATGGGTTGGACAGTGTGCATGGTTTTCTTGATCCAGAATCAACACCTTGGTCTACTCAACACCCCTTCTCCAAGCAGAGCAGCGCACAGGTTTGAGTGGTGTTTGCTCTCTTCTTCCATCCGGAATGCCGTGGCAGGTGTGTCTGTGGGTGGGTAGAGCAGGCCGATGGCTGGCTGGGAAAGGGCAGAGCTGCCTTTGGGCTCGCTCTGGCTTCTTCTGTGCTTGTCAGAGGTCTCTGAGCCTGCATCTGTTTCCCACACCTGACCCCCCAAAGGGACCCTCTTAGCAGAGCTTCTGGCCATACGCACCTCTCTGCTGAATCTGTTATCAGACACAACTTTATAGCTGTGACTTACATAGTTTGGGGCTTAAACCATATGGTCATTCTTTTATGTAGTATTTCTGCTTGCTTATTTTTCGTTTTCCCACACCCACTCCATTTATTGTTGGCCGCTTTCCCAGCACCTTTCCTCCAGAGAGGGAGTTACATAAATAGATCTCTGTAGGCTTTTGAAGGCAGATGCTGATGGATAGATCCTCCCAAATAGACTGCAGAGCAGTGTGAAATGCACATCACCTACATACCTACAACCACGGGAGTCACAAACCGTGGTCCCCTGTGGCTGAGGAGCTTGATCAAGGCGACAGTGCCACCGTGTTGACAGTGCCAACGTAGGACCAGTGACGAACTCGGAGTTTCAACTGCTGCATCTTATTAAATGGTGTCCTGCTTTGAGTGATTAGTCTGTCTGCAATCATTGGGAATGAATGTAGGGCTCAGGGGGAATTAGAAATAATTGAGGAAATTAAAATCAGCATAATGTTTGCATTTTCCTCTTCATATGCCTTTTATAATGATTTAATATTTATGTACCCACTATCTGGAAACATGTGGTCGATTTGTTTTCTTCACTTAATTCGCTACTGAAACATTTAATTACATTTAAGACTAAACACACAGATATATTTGCTTTGTATGGTTCATTAAAACTTAGTAGTTGCACTGCAGCAATCCTGTCTTGATTCCTCACACACCCAGGACTCCCCTTGGTTTTAATATAGCCTGTGGTAGGAATGGTTACTGTGTCACCTCTGTAGGGTTAGCAGCTTGGTTTTAGTGAGGCTTCTTTATTATTAAATGTTTTAATCAGAGCTAATAAAACTAAAATCAAGGTAAGGGTCCCTCTAGAGGAAAACTGGGAAAAGATGATAACTCTGCAGCTGAATTCTTGGGGAAACAGGCATTTTGTCTGGAAAGGGGGAGGGTGATGATAATAATTTGAGATTTGGGGGTAATTTATGTGTCTTGCTGGGGCAGGTAGGAGGAGGAAGTACCCTGAAGATGGGTCACTGCCCCAGCAGTTGGAGTGCTGAGCCATGGGTGCAGTGTCTCAGCCCACAGAAGGCCAGATGACCCAAGGAGTGGGTTGTGGGACTTGCTGCCACTACATAGTTCTGTATCAAGAAGGGAGGATCTTGTTCTGGGCAGTGTGACAGGAGGGTGCAGCAGGAAAGATATTTATTTGGCTTGGGATGTGTGTAATTAGGAGAGATAAACTGACACAGCTGGCTTTGGATCCCACACACCCTGAAGGTCCTTCATGCAGCATCTCATGTCTCCAGCTATTCCATCCAGTCCTCGGTAGGACAACCCTATACCAGCAGCCCTCGGGTACACAGAGAAACCACCACTGAGCTGCTCTTCTTCCCTGGCAGGGACAGCTCATTGCCAAGCCTGTATGAGTACAGCCATGGGCAGCTAATAGCAAGAAACGGTCCTTAATCAAATCTGAGATGTGGACGTTTCCAAATTTGAGGAGGTCTATATCTGGCCTGAACTTTCCAGCTCATGCTGCTTCCTGCAAACACAGGACACTGGCTTACCCAGAGCTACTGTAAAGACTGTACTTACATGGTGTTGGGGGAAAAGAGCCATGAGCAACTGGAGTCCAAGCTACACCCCAGAGCCCCCCAAAAGCCATGGGGGTTTTGCACAAAAGGCCCAATGTCTCTGAAGAATGGAGCAAACCACTCCGAGCTAGACCAAAACACAATATCTCCTGCCGGGTTCCCTTCCCTGGAGACCTAGGAACAAATTGTTGGTGTTTTTAACATGTTTTTAAATGATTAACACTGCCCGCCCACAACGGGAACAGTGCTGAGGGTTTGGTGATAGCACTATAATGCTGATGAGGGAGAAGTGCAGGCTTTGGACTTCAACCATGAAACGCTCCAGTGCACCTTGAAGACACGGGGAAAAGAAATGCCAGACTGTCTATGTAAGAGGTCCTTGCTGAGGGATTGGGATGTTCCACCCATTAGGGCAGGGAGCTGCAGCAGCAATGAAGTGCCTCTCCACTCTTCAAAGTAGATGCTTAAGAGCACAAGAAGTCAGCCTGGCTGTGCATCCTTCCTGCCTGTCTTCATGGCGCGGTCTGGAGATGTGCCACATTCGTTAGCTTTTGGCCATGGGAATGCCTCCGTGCGCAAAGAGGAAAGTACCCCAGGGAGCCCACTGCATAAACCACTGTCTGGGAGATAAGACTGGACCTCAAAGAAGAAATTGATCTCCTCAGACCATATTATGTCTGCATGTCTGAGAGGAGACAAGCGTCGAGACCAGGAAAAGCTGTGCGCAGGAGGTTTTCATCAGGCGGAGAATTCCGTGGGCAGATAGAACAAGTTGGCTAACAAGATAAAGGCGCAAGAGCATGAGGAGCTGGAGAAACAGAGTAAGGGAGGATGGGCAGAATGAAGCTGGATCTCAGCTGGGTGCTGAGACAGAGGGGATTTCTGGCTCTGAACTGCTTGACATCCCAAGAGAAAACTCCCAGAGTTCACTTCATTTAGGGAAAAGAAAGAAGATTAGGTGCTGCCATGCTGCACACAAAAGTGTATTACTCTCCAGAAAAATATTCTCTCAAAGGGACTGTCTAGAATTTTAACGAGGTCTCTCCTGTGCACATATTTTTTAAAAAAACCCTAAAATGACCCTGACTGGTCATGGACATCTTCTTTGAAGTCTGTTCCTCTTGTATGTGGAAGTGGTGCACTTAACGTAGCAAAGGGAAAGCTTGTGTACTACTGGCCTGTAAGTAGTTAATGTTCAAGAAAATTTTGTTGTAACTTACTAAATTCTCTTTATGGTTCACCCTTCCAACATTTTCTGTGTGTAAAAATTGCTCTGCTTAATCCATTGTGGGATCACATCTTCTGTTTCTCAAGACCACTCTCTATTGCTCTTGGCTATAAAAATACTCATCCCTCTCTACACCTCACTTCCCACAAACACACACTTTTTAAAACTAGTGGTCCATGAAACAGCCTGAAACTGTGAAATAAGACTTCAAGGTTCTTTTTTAAATTTAATTTTTTGCCTTCTTTTACGCCATCTACTGTATCATGATGAATTGGCTTTTTACTGGCAGAACTGTGCCACTTTTAGGCAGTGACCTCAGTGACAGTTGTTTAAAGCATGATTCTGAATGTGCTGATGCAGTGTTTTATCAACATGTTTGAATCTGCTTCAGGCTCTTATTTTCTTTGGCTGTATAGGACCAGGGTTTTAAAAATCAAGTAGTAACGTGAAGAGGCTCCAAGGACAGTTGTGGAGGAGGTCTGCTAGCTGAGAAGGTGTTGTGATGCCAACAAGATTCTCACTTACGTCTATTACTTCTTGACCTGCTCTGTTTTCTTACTAGAGAAAAAGGTTGTTTCAACCCCCCTCAAGCAGCACACCCATTTTAGGTGTGAGGGAAGGCTGGACCTATGTTAGAGAAAGGGAAAAGTGTAGGTGGAAAAAAAAAATCTTTGGATCACATTCAGACCGATATTCTGCTTTTACTGTCTGTCTTTTTTTTTGAGGTCTTGCCACTCTAAGTCATCAAGAAGCTGTTTTCTGGATTTGAATTCTGCCACTGGCATGTAGGCAGTGAGATGAGGAGGAAAGGAAATGTCTTTTTTTCCCCCTGCCATAACTCACCTGATGTTCAGAGAGGAGCAAATCAAGGAATGATCTCAGTTTTCACCAAGCTGGATATAACTCCACGTCAGTGGAAAGAACTGTGTTATCTTATAGCGGGAGAAGCGCCCCTGGGAACCCTCACACTAACACGGACCTGGAAGGAAAGCTTGAGTCACTCAGTCCTGTCTCCTTCTGCTGTCGTCGCCACATCATACAGACCTTTCACACACCGATCACGTTCCATCGTAAAAGTAGATAGTGGTTTTGCCCCTGTTACTTGTATTATGTAGCTGTTCGAAAGCCCTGGTTCTGACAGTGGGGAGAATACAAGTTTGACTGTGCTAATACTGGAGAGGGTTTGTTAAAGGAAAATTCTCACATGCCATAACTGGATGTCTGCTGTCACAGGATTTATGGCCTCTTTGACAGCACCATGCACATAAGCAGGGTAGGTGATGTATGCACACCACAACATCCAAGGCGATCTGGAAAGCAGGGTTAAATTACGTTTTATGGATGGCATGGATAAAATTGTGCCCCTCAAACTACTTTCAGGCTTGAAGATGTGGAATCTGAGTTAAGTTACTGAGGCATGACTAAGTTTTGGTCATGCTAGAAATGTTCCACTGTTTGGTAACCACATCAGAGAAAAGTCAAGCTCTGAAGGCCCTGGTGGGTTGGATCCCAAATGTGAAGGCAACCACTTAACAGAGCTTGAATGAAGTCTGTTAGACTGTTTTTCAATGCTATTCCAATCATTAGTGTGAACAAAACCTTAATTGCAACATTCTGATTCCAGACATATTTTGTTGGTCCTGAAGGCTCTATTTTTAAACTCTTGGAAGTGAACTGCTCTGTTTTGCTCTACTGAGGTGTTTGCAGTGTGACAGGTATCACCTATGTGATGTCTATGTTGTTTCTCTCTTTGTTCTAACTCTGAATAAGTGCAAGTAAACCTATTTAAACAATCACATTTAAGGTAGGTTCATTTGATGAAGATTGCTGAAGGAAATTTTGCAAAGCAGAGAACAGCTAGAGCTGAACATAAGAGATAAAGTGCTGCCCCAAAAAAACCTGGGAAGGTGAGTTGCCAGGATGGTTCCACCGCAACGCCAATGACATGCTGACACTATTAAATGGAGTTGGTGTAGTATATTGCACACCAAATAGGCACTGCTTATTTAGATATAGATTGCATTGGAGTGAATATTAATATTTTGCTCTTGAGAGGGAGGAGATAGAGTGAGATAATGATCCTAACTTGATTTCCTACACTGGCAGCAAGTCAACCACAATCATAAGATTTGTTCTGAGTAACATTCATTATTAGCTTACCCAAGAAATAATGTGAGAATTCCTCCATAACCAGAGAATAGGCACAGCGCATCATTAACAGTGATGTCAGCCAAAAACACAAGCACAATTTTACAGCCTGATATTTAAAGCAAATGGGTAACAGACAGAAACTCCCAGTATTCCTGTCGAAAAGAGCAAATTGTTTACTCCTTAGGTAGTTTTCAAATGTAAGCAGATATGCTATAAGGCAAGATGAATTTAGAAAGAAAATAAAGCACACAGCATTTAGACCAGAGGTTTAAATGAACCACTGGGATAAACATTGGTGTGGCAGCCACTTACCAGGGGTACGCCTCAGAACTGAAACTTGGACACAGATATTCTGCTTAAAACTCTCAGCGTACTCACTCTTTCTTGTCTTCTCTTCTCCCTGCACATGTAGCTTTTGTCACTCTTCTTCTTGCTGTGCTTGCTTCCCCAAAGAGGCAAGGCTGATGCCATGCTTCTTCCAGGAACAGGTATCCCATATGTAAACTGAGCTAATGGGTAGCCATATTTTCCACTACATGGTAATATTTGGATATTCAGCACTCTAGACAAGGGCTGTCAGTGGCTTGTGTCCTCTGGGAAAGAAGATCTTGGTTGTTCATCTCCTCAGAGATGGAGAACTGCTTTAGGATAGCAAGAGCCTCTTCTACCCGTTGCCCTTCTGAGCATGGTATTTTGTTGAACTCATGGTCCTTTTTACTTTTTCTCTGGTTTATGCTCAGGTTTGGTCTCTTGGCTCAGAGATGCACAAGTGCACCAGCACAACCTACTGTAAGGAGCACCCTTTTCACCCCTCTCAAATTCCTCCTTTTTGACCTGTGGGGGATGATGCTGCTAGTTCTATGGGCCTGCCTGACGCCTTAGGACAGGACCAGGGGGACCTTGGGGTAAAAGGGACTGACAAAGTAGGAGACAGATCTTCCCAGAGGCATCAAAAGCACACCACAGGCTGGCACCCAGGCAGTACAGGAAGGTGGGTATTCCAGCTTGCACTCTACCAGCTGAGCAGTCTGGATTGCCTGGTGCAATGGGCTGCGTACAATGAGTTATTTTTGGCTCTTGCTGTAGCAGGCAACCAAGGTCATCAGTTCCTTTGCTTTCCAGGAGAGGGTAGATGCACATGTACACTCACACCCACCAACTCACCTCATGAAATGGTAAAATATGCATTTTTCTCTACTTCTTTTTTCCCCAATCATCCTTGCTCCTTCCTGTCTCTTTCCTGCTTTGCTCTGTACACCTCCTTCAAAACGCCTCCATCTTTAATTCTCTCTAATTGTTGAAAAAGGCTCATGTGATTTATTGGATTGCCATCTCCCCAAAGCTTCATCCAGCCCTTTACATTGCATGGGGTGGCCATGGTGTCTGTCATCTTTGGCTGCAGATACGTGCCAGTCAGGTTTTTTCTTTTGCCAAGAAAGGCAGGATATGGTGTAGATCCAGGACGGTGGACTTTATTTTCCCAGTGCATGAATGATGTTATGCATGGCAGAGAGCAGGCTATTTAACATGATATTAATTTATGACTGTCTTCAAACTCCAGAGCATTAGAAAAAAAATCTTAGATAACAAAAGAGAAATTATTTACTGTGGGAGATAGAAGGAATGAGTGGCCTCTTTCTGGTGTTGAAAAATATATAGACAAAAGATTCTCACATGGGATGGGTTGGTGATTTAAGGACTTACCCACACCCAAGAGCCCATCATGACACACTCTTTGAATAAAAGAAATTTTTCATGCATTCTGAAAGCCAGGCCCTTTAAGAGGCTTCACATTTGGACATGAAAGATGAGTCATTCAGAAACAGTATTTGCCACAGACTGTGTTAGCTAGCATCCTCTTGTCCTCCAGTTCTCTGGGATTTCTATTTTGGAAAATTGTTTTTATCTATCTATCTATACATACATACATATTTATGTATATATATATATAATTTACTAATGGGCAAGCAATTGCCACAGTTGTCCGCTTATGAAATTAATTGGCATGTTTTCTGGATAGGAATTGACTCTCCCTTGTTTTACTGAACTGATCTCTAGTCTTAGATTCAGACCTCCTATGAAGTCTCTGCTTGTATTAATGAAAAGTTAATGAAAGGAGAATATGGCAAAGACAAGTGTCTTTGCATCTCCTAAAGCTTCAGTGTGCTCATGGACTAGACCCCTGCAGCTTTATCCCTTATACCTTTCCATTGTACCTATTAGTTTCCTGTAGGATCACTCAAAACGAGTCCACTGATATCATTGTACCAGCTTCAGGAACTCTTCTTCACTGCCCATATCTTTCAGCATCTCTCCTTCACCCATCTTCTCCATGCTTTGAAAATGACATTAAGTCCCACCTTCCCTGTACCAGCTTTATGTTATGTTACTGTTTGTGCCTCCCAATGCACTAAAAACCAACATCAGAGCTGCACTGACGCATTTCTGCTACCAGGTTTTCCCTGCTTTCTTTCCTTCAACAGCGTGTCTTGGTGTCTTAAGCTCAACCCAACCTGTGTTGCAGTGCCCTGAGCCTAGCACCTACAACCTTGTCTTCATTCATTGTATCTTCTTTCTTTCCCGTAATATTTTTTTAAATTTTTTCCCCCTCTTTCATTTTATTTTGTTAATTGACACAGGATGAAGCAGAGGAAGAGGAGTTGCCCTAGTGAAAACACGCATGAGCTGAGTACTGACATGGTAGCGCTGCCCTCTCATTGCGGCGCTGGGTGTGTGACTTGTCACCTGGTATTGACACTCAGTGTTGTGCCATCAGTGAGTTAATCAGCCTGAATCACTTGGTACTCTCGCTTGCAATCCTGAACATGGCTATTAGGGTGAACAAATTGTGGGAGTGTATGCTTGCAAGAACAAAATGATCTCCCATGTCTCTGAACCAATAAGTGAATATCAGATGCAGCAGTGCACCTACTGCCTTGCTTAAACAGAGCAAGTGTGCATCTGCTTCTTGCTCTGTCTGTCCAGGTCAAAAATCTCCTTGCCAGCAGTGCCTGACCTGCAATATCTCTGCATTTGAAAATGGGATTTCATTTTACTTTCATAAGTTTAAATTATTTAAAGTTTTCAATCTCCTCTAAGAGTTCTTTTGTTTGTTTTGTTAACCTGCTATGATGGTTGCTAAAGGTCATACATGGACATTTTTCATGTACCTAAGCACACTTGGCTGTATGTGAAGAGTCCAATCGCTTTGGAGGGGGCTTGGTGGGACATTATCTCTTTTATTGTGGTTTCTTCTAACGCAGTATGATAATGTGCAGATTGTGTGTGGATGTGTGCAGTATGTTTAGGGTGGTGTGGAACAATAAACACCCTCTTTTGAGAAGTCACTGCAGAGCAGAGCAACTGGGAGATGTTGTGGCCAGATGCCCACTGCACAGACAGCAATAAATGACTTAAGTTTTTTTGGTGTAATGGGCCTGTTCATTACATTTAACAAAAACATAGAGTGATAAGAGACAAAATAGGAACCTTGTGTTACTTTCTTTGTGATAGCTTTATGTGTCCCGGTGCTGGGCTGGAAGCACTGGCAAATCCAGGGCTAAACTCTTTTTGTCAGGAGATCGTTTGAGCTTTTCAATTTTCTCTGCCAAAGTTTGACTATTTTGCTTATTAACTCTTTTGCAATCCCTTCCTTAACTGGGCCTGAAATTTTAATGCTAAACCACTAAATCCCTTTTACAACCAGAGATTAGAATGTTGAAGAGGACAGATTTGTGAGTTTAAGAAGTGACCCTTGAAGGATGAGACATGGAACATGCATGTTTCCTTTGAGACTGGACCGTCTTCCTACGAGACTTGCTGGAGGCAGGACTGAGCCTGCTGGGAAGTGTGAAGTCACTATGACCAGTGGTACCACAGACAAACTGGCTGTAGGCATTGTCCATGATTGGCCTGAAAGGCCACGTTCTGGTGGTGTCTCTGCAGCAGTGACTGTGAGAATTACATCACCTTGATCCTAAACTTACACCTTTAGGAGTGAAGAAAGGGTTCTTATGAAGGACTAAATGCACGTGAAATGTTAAGGCACTGCCTGTGATTTCCATATATTTAAGGTGGTCGTGTAAGCCTCTACAGCGAGACTGGGAACCTAACCTGAAATAGAACTGATGTGCTTGTGAGCACAGTTTCAAGTTGAAAGAGGTGGTAACTAAGTCATATTTAGAAAAGACAGCTTCTTAGGAAAAAATACAAAGCAATGGATGCAGATGGAGAATGAAGAAGTTGGAGCAAACATGGACTACAGAGAAAATTGCAGCAATGACCATTAGTCATTTAGGGGTATAGTAGAGAAGTGGAGGCATCTTGTGGGAAGAAGGCTACAGCTGCTGCATAGGTTAGGTTGTTTAATTCACTGAAAATCTACTAAAAATTAGCAGTTCCTGCTAAAAATGAGCAACTCCAGTAGTTGACTAGCATTATGTCATAGCAATTTCCTGGCTTTTGAATAGCAATCAAGGTAATTTGAATCTTAACCCTTTACTTCTGCTTCACACATTACTAAATGTAGCAGCCTCTGGCATCACCTCTTCCTTGCTCCCTAGAAAAGGGAAAGTGAAAAATGGAGGAAGATTTAAGAGTTGCAGGTAATGATTCATTCTCAGGCTGCACAACCCACCAAATGATCTCCAGAGCGGCACTGCTGCTTGGCCTGGGAATGGTTTTCCTCCCTCCCTGCCCTCTTAACTAGAAGGAAGGAAATCAATACTCATGGCAGACAACCAGGATGGCTACAACTAATATTGGAGAAGTTCATGAAACTAAATATGGGATCCAGGGTCTGGAAAACATACCAGAACAGGAAAAAAAAAAAAAAAAAGAAAGAAATAAAAAAAGAACAAAAAGGATAAAAATACAGAAATAACAAGGGGAAGGAAACAAAAAATAACCAAAACATATTCCATTACCAAAAATCAGCCTCTGGGACTAAGTACTCATTAAAGGCCTAATCTTTCCTTCCCTATGCAGGGACTGGTTCTGTAATGGACTACTAGAGGCTGAACAGACATTCTTCAGAAAGAAAGCAAAAGAAGTGTCTTGAAGAGTTTTTCTCCGTAAAGATTTTCAGGTCTCAGGGAAGTGCAGGAAAATTATTAAATCCTGGGTTAGGACAATATGGCCAGGGAAAAAAAAGGTTAATTTTTCTCCTCATTTCCAGAAGTCAGAGAAACATGTCATCCTAACCCCACTTCAGACTCAGCAAGAACTAATTTCAGACTGTTCTTGGATCTTTTTTGCAATTACACCCTGCTAATTTATGCAGTTTTTTAAAGTCCCAGGGCTAAATGGTGCAGCTGAGAGTTCTCAGTGGGATGTCAAGTACTGGCTGTTTCACCAAGGTGCTGCTGAAACACCCTTTGGATGTTCTCCGGGATGCATGAGTAGATACTAGGGCTATCATTTTTAGTGTCTTCCTAAATGCCAAGAGGAGACCCTGCTTTGAGACTAATGCAGAAATTGTGCTGGGAAAGCCTGGGAAATTGTACTTTCGTGATGTTTTGATTTTATTGATCAATTGACTCACAAGAAAAAGGCAAACTTTACGTCTTCTTTTTTCTTCAGTTCTGACCTTCCTTGACATTTTTCAGTGATGATGAGGTAATATTGCTTTGAGGAACCCAGTGCACACAGACTAGGGAGCTGCAGCCCTCACTGCTCTGGGACTCAAGGAGCTGCTCTTTTTGGGTATCTAAATTTTATTTTTCATATCTATGTTAATATCCTTTTAAAATCTGAGCTTTTATGTACTCCTTCCTGCTTCTGGTTATGGCAGAAAAGTTTTGGCATTATTATTGCATGCCCAAGTAAATGAGACTTGCCTCAGCCTGTCATGGAGATGTTTGGTTTTAATCCATTGGTGGCTTTGTTGATTAAGATAAAGGCCTTGATTAGGCACTGGCAAAAATCTGAGAGCTGTGGAGGCCCTGGAGCTTTAGTGTAAACCACTCTCAAAGCCTGAATCACTCGGGAATCTGACTGCTTTTTTCCATGCTACATAAGCTGTTACAGCTGGGAGACAACTGTTGCCATATTGATAAAATGCTGGGCCTTCATGAATAGTGGGCCCTCCTAAGTCAGCATGATTTGAACTCCACTTCTCAACTCTGAGCTGATTTTCCTATGGCTTGGTTCTTCAGGGGAAGAACAGAGGTAATGCACGAGAGGAGCTCAGTTTGATCTTTGGGAAGGGCATTTTCAGTTTCACATAACTAATATTTGCAAGGGTCGTATAGGAGGCTGAATTTTTCTTACATAGCAAAGTACAACTTCTCCATCTGTCACTTCTTGCGGTATCTATGGCAGTCTTTGTGCTGAAGAGAGAGAAGTACTCAGCTGACAAACTCAAACGCACAGAGGCCATGGCCTATTAAAAGCAGATTAAAAAGTCTTTGCAGCTCTTGCAAAATCAATCACTGCCTCTAATGTTGTTCGCTGTGTGTGCTGACCCTCCTTGGATCAGATGATGACTCTTTTTGTCCTTCCTCAAGAAACAACTGCTTTTGTGTGAGCTGTTTCAACCCCACTAATGGAGGTGTGACTCCGTGTCTTCCTCAGCGTATGCTCCAGTCTACCTTTGCTGTGGGCAGCATTACATAGTACAGATGTATTCGGGCATCTTTCCACTGGCTTCTGCATTTGTGAGTGCTCAATGTTTTGGACTTCTGAGCACCAAGCTATGTAGGCATGAAAAAGAGGTGCAAGTCATTAATGAACTTGAGTGGCAACTTTGGTCTCATAATCTGACATTGCACAGAAAACCTGCTGCAGCAGCAGGGATAGGTATAAATTTTTAAAGCAGAGTTCAACAGCCTGATCTGTAGACCATCTTTTTTCCTCTTGCCTCCAGAAGCTGCAAAGGGTTTAACCCAAATTCCATCGGAAGACCTGACTAGCCATCAAAGCTGTGCTCCAGCCTGTTTCCCATTTTGTTGGCCACAGCACAACATTATTAATAAAATACAGAAATAGGTGTAGAAAGACAGAGCTATATCTTCAGGTGCTTGCCGACAGCCTGTCCCTGCAGAGGTGGGATATGCAGCTGTGTGTGTGATGTGCACAGCTGACATAATAAACTCTGTTCTAGTGCAAACAGAATTTGCTCCAGTAAGAACTCAGTAAAAATTAGGCAAGTACTCAGAGATTCGGATGGAGTTCTGGAAATATTCCATGCCCCTAGCAATCTAAATGCAAGAAACTGACTGATGTGATTCTTGCATTTTCCTTTGATTGTTGGGTGCTTTCAGACAGCCTCTAATGCAAAAGGTGTTCAGGTTGCTCCAGGAGAATTGCTACTCCTGCTGAGCAAATTTATTCAGGTTAACTCCTGTCTTGCAAGCCCATTCTGGAATGGGACATGCTAAAGAAATTCCTTTTTGCTTATCAAAACAGCTTGTTCTCAATCAAAACCTCCACACCATAATTAAATTCCACATTGATTTTTCATTTTTTCACTTTACAGCATTATAATATACAAAGCCAAACTTTTAGTTCTCAGCTGAGGAGTTTAGCTCTAGAATCAGTCTAAGAGCAAAGGTGGAATCATATAATGGTTTAGGTTGGAAGGGACCTTAAAGATTATTCAGTTCCAACCCCCCTGCCACGGGCAGGGACACTTTCCACTTACACCAGGTTGCTCAAACTCCCGTCCAACCTGTCCTCGAACTCTGCCAGGGATGGGGCATCCACATTCTCTGGACAACTGGTGCCAGTGCCACATCACCCTCACAGTGAAGAATTTCTTCCTAATATCTAATTTAAACATACTCTCCTTCATTTTGAACCATTTCCCCTTGTCCTATCATATACTACAATAAATGTTCACACACCTGCACATCACAGTGGCACTCCGCCCTAATTATTGTATTTGAATACAGCAAGGAGGATGCACGCAAATGCAACTATGCACTCTGCATTGCTTCTTTTATGTACATAAGAAGTCTATCCTAGATGCCAAGAGAATACATAATCAAATGTTAATTTAATTTTACCAATGAGAATCAAAGTGTGTCAATGAACAGAGATATAAACCAAAACAATTACAAGAAAAGACAGGATTCAATACAGCAAAAGTTCTCAGCGAACATATTTTATTGTACAAAGAGGATGCAGAAATGAGGGAAACAGAATCGTTACCTATGTGACTTCAGGACATAAATCATCAGTAAATATTATTTTAAGCAGCACCACCATTAACATTGAACAGTTTCACATTTGTAGGTAACAACTGAGAAGCATTCTGTTAACATTTCCTCATATGTATGGTTTGATTTAACTTAGTAAAAGACACCTCCTATCAGACCTGAAATGTCACTGAGGTTTTAATGATTTTCCACATGGAAAGGGTACACTCAGTAGCAAATGTGTTCAAGTATGCCCAAGTGAAGCAACTCATGAATATGTGTCAATGAATACAATTGCTTTAAGGCAAGAATGCAGGTCTGGAAGGAAAGCGAAGTCCAGTGGTGCTTTGTTTCCTCAACAGACGGATTTTTATTCTCCCTTAAAGCACACAGCATATATGAGAACAAAATGTTAGGATCTTGTTTTTGTTGGCTGTGAATAAATTCATCATGGGATACATGGTTTAAATATGACCTGATGTAATTCCCATTCTCCTACTACTAACTGCTATCTGCTGAGCCAATTTCAACTTCAGCTCTATTTCTTTTGAGTAAAGATTGCAGACAGACTCGTCTTCATTTGTTCTGTCCAATTCAGGATGAAAAGCACTTCTGGACACAAAATACAGGGTGTTTTTCATTTTTGTAGTGTGTGACTCAGTTTCAGCATATGAAACTAATCTTTCCTAATGCACTGTGTTAGAACTGACTCATCCGTATCGAAGGTGCAAAGTCCTTGAGTGCTTTACCAATTGTTTTAAATTTCAGAAAAAACTATATTATATGTTCCTGGGTTTCCCTTAAATTTGAATTTTTTTGTCTCATTAATAAATTACATGCACAGATAACAGAGCTTTGAAACTTAGATGCAAATAAGTCATTAAAAAAAATATAGCAGCTTTCAAAGTTCAGCAGCCAAGGAAATCCTTAGGCTTTTTCATTACTCACAATTTAAAGCTGTGGATAATTATAAAATATTCAACATTTACACAGTGTTAAGGGACAGATTTTTCTAAAGGACTCAGAGTCCACAAGCATTTGCAGGTTTTCAGAATTGCCCAGCTCCTGCCAAAGCACCAAAGTGAGTAGGCAAATCCACATACTGATTTGTGAAATCCTCTTAGCACTTGGATACCCCTTTCCTTTACCCCTATCTAGGCAGTAAGCCCTTGAAAACCTGCTCATCCTCTAGGTAGGACAAGACAAACTGAAGACCAAAATCCAGGATAAACTTAATATTAGTGACTTATCTATACATAAGCCCAAAAAGGAGCTCCCATTTTCAAATCTGAGAGATATCCAAGCAGAGATACAAATCCCTGAGATTTTCAATAGAGTTTCTCCTTTTGACATGATACCGTATGTGAAATGGCACACATAAGTCAACATTTTCCCCTCTGGAGGGAACGTGAAGCTGGAGTTTGGCCCCTTCAGTAGCTGCTTGGCATTCTGGAGACCAGCCCTCCTCTCCCTTCGGCACCTGCAAAAGTGACACCTCAGTTGTTCCAGCTCTCTTGAAGATTTATAGTGAATTTGTGTTTCAGAAACAAGCTGATAACCTTTGCACTGGCATGGAAGTCAGAACTTTTATTACAGGATTGTTAAGATAACAACAGCTTTGAATGTGTACTGGTGCTTGGCTAAGAACTAAATGGGAACAAAGCTGTGCTTATGTGCTCAGCTACCTGGGTTTTAGCAGTGGCCAAGGGTAGGAAGCTCTCACCCAGCCAGCTGGTCGTTTCCTGCCATTCTTGTTTTGAGATGGTCGAAGTTCACTCAGCTTTGCTGCTGCTTTGTTATCTAAGGAATTCATATACTACTTAATCTCCATAAAAACCCAAACCATGACTGTACTGTGTGAGCTCTGCAGGGAGCATCAGCATTCCAGATCTGGTGCCATAAGGCTTGTGAGCAGATTCTGGGATGCACAGAAAACTGTATTTTTTGGCAAGCAGCATCATAAACGAAGGGAAAGACTGCCTGAAACAATCTGAAATTTTTCTTGTATAGTTTGGACTTTCTAGACTAAAGATATTAGGTGAGAGACCTTTATTTGGTGCAATGACATCCCAAAAAGGAAGAATACAAGATGTGACTTCCATCTGCTTTGACATGCATGCTTAATAATAAGCCTTTTGCCTAAGTCTCAAGGAGTAGTTATATTCTTGGGATCTAAAGTTGTTTTTAGATAAAAAGCTGAATAGAAGAATGAACAGAAAAAAATTTTTTTTGGTATATGAGCCAGATTCTATACAAATACCCCCTGAAATTGATATTCAGAAGCCTTTATTTTGTTTTTTTCTTAATGATGAGAGCACGACAAAATACAATAACAATACACACTGGAATGTTTATTTTAAAATAGATAACAGCTCTGAAAACCCCTTGCCTAGTTCAGTATACTGGAACATCCCTGCAGCTTAACCTCCTGTCAGTGTGAACCAGAGCAGGGTGAGGAATGCTTCTTGCTTTTCCCAGGCGAACTCCTCTGAGGAAATTCAGAGCACACAGTTTGTTCAAACTCCTTTTTTTCTCTTTAGACTTATTATTTATTTCAGGTTGATGCACAAGCTCAAGGCTGGGCTTGATTCTTTCCTGGACATCTGCCTTAAATGAGTGCTGTGTGTTTGATAGATCCCAAGAGGTCATGTATCACAGGACATTCCCCTCATGTCCTGTATACCTGCAAATCACTTCCAAAAACTGGTATTTCCATGCTATGGAAAATACAGAGATTCGGAACAGTGGGTCCCAAAGCTGAGCAGGACTGAGCAGGGAAAGGCTGAAGCACAAACGCTGGGCTTTGCTCTGCCTCGCCTTGCTTAGGTTTTAATCAGCCAAAACCCCACAGTCAGCAAGATTTTTCGCTTCCAAAAGAGCTGTGTGAAAACTGAGGGAGGGCTTCAGGCAGATCCAGTACAATAGCTAAAAAATAACATGACGAAGTAAAAAGAAGGAAGATAAGCAGAGCACACAGCTTAAGAAAAGCATTTTTTCTAGACAGGGCATCCAACATCCAGCTGCTCCTCTGAAGGAGGTTATAGCAAATGTGGTCAGGATGATGGGATGTGAGGCATTTAACAAAACTATCCTAGAGTTTCCTTTTTGGTGTTTTGGGGGTGAAGGAGAGTTTGAATTACATATAAGAGATGGCAGGTGTTAATGCCAGTCTCCCACTTTCTACCTCTGGATTTAAAATCTCTTTCTCTCCAGGACAGTAGTTACCTTTTTTTAACAAATCCTTTTTGTTAGTATCCCATGTTTTGCTTGTGCACAATACTGTCAGCAATATCTAGATGTGTTTAGATAACAGATCTACTAAATAGACTGGCTTGGGAGTTTCTGGAGTGTTATCTCAGCAGATAACACTCCAGTAGATTTTTGTAGTGGCTCTCATCAGTTGACTCTGTCTTATTTAATCAGCCTCTGAAGCCAATCAATACAGAAACTTGTCAATCAGTGCTGAAGCATTTCATGTGGTTATATTCCTAAGGCTCCCAGGAAAAAAAGGGAAAGGAGCTTAGGAGTACTTTTTGTTTTGTTTTGGTTAAAAGCTGTTCTGAACAAATGCTTACTGGATGAGATGCTGGGAGCTGACCCTTTCTAGGTTTTCTGGCACCACTTGATGCATTAGGCTGTAAATGTCTTTATATCTCCTGAGGTGGGATTCTTTTCTATTTTTCAGATGAACCTTCAGTACTTTGTGTCAATGTATTAACTCAGCCCACCTACATATATCTTGGTGCTAAGGCTCCTGAACTGGTAATATTTATGGACAGTTATCATCAGACAGGAATGGTGGCTTTAAGAGAATTTGACTGATACAGGCTTTGTGAATAATTTGGAACCATGGAAGAAGCGTTCTGGGTACAGTATTTGTCTTATATTTTTCCAGCCATCATAAATGAGGTTGGGTCTTCAAGCACGGTGTCTCATGACTGATAGTGTAAAATTTGGTCATCTGATGAAACCAGTCCTCATGTATACCCTTGATGGGATGTGAGTCCATGACAACACCGGTGTGAAGTGTTGAGATGGGCCCTGCAGTCCCTTGTTGTAGTTCAATGTTGTATATTTATCCTCACTTTTGCTTGGCATGCTTTTAGATATTTGAAATTATGGCATCCCGAACTGTGAAAAACAGATGAAACCCACAGCTCTCACTTCTTGAAGCACACCTGTCTATTTATAAATCCAAGTAAAGGCCATCTGGATCTTCTAATGCTGCAGGTGTCCATGGTCATGTTACAGTTTTGATCTGACTTTTTTCTGTGAAAGCTAAATGAGGAGTGTGAAATATTCCTGATTTAGTTTCTGTGATCAAACCCAAGAGATATTTCAAGCATTTTCAAGCACGCAGAATGAGGGAAAAAGCTAAAAGTGGGCTAGGTGAGATTGCTCGACTGTTTCAGTCCCTCAGTCTAAAGGGTGGGAGTCTGGCAGAAGGCTGTTAAGGGAAGGTGCAAATTGACACCAAGATGATGTACATCTGGTCCTGGTTGAGGAGCATAACTGAGGTGTACAACAAGCTTCACGTGACTTCCACAAAAGTAGAGGTTGTGCCTGGTATGATTGACCATATCACTGAATTGATGTGTGTCTACAGGGAAAATGTACAAGGGCTGGACACCTCTAAAGCCAATTTGTCCTATCCCTGGCTGAAGTATCCAAAGGTATCCTGGCATCCTTTGGTGAGGGAGCAGTTTGGTGCATGGTAGAGCACAACCCAGGGGTACATCAGTGTCAGGTTGTGGGGACAGCTGGAGGATTTGGGTTTGAGCACCACACTGGCAGTGTGGCAGCAGCCTGCACAAATCCATGGAGTGGTGTTTAGGGAAGAAGGCCCTGAGGGAGAACACTTCTGCAGAATGTGTAGCTGCAAAATGTGCGATTGTGAGAAAATTCACATAGGAGGTGCAGCCAGGGGACACTTTCAGACCTGCAAGGCTCCCTCCAAAAGGAAGAAGTAAAAATGCTAAAAAATACAGATGAGTCCCTGGCAAACAAATGAGATCAGTAATATATGATGTCAATATATTGCCTCTGTTTCTCTTTGCTTTTTTTCTTACACAAATATCAATGGTTACCATTGAAACCAACTCTGGAATAAAGTCTGTGCATCCAAGTTGAGGATCTATCATGTTTTCTGTCTAAATTTGAAGCCACAGTTTTCCTACGTGCGTGTTAGGACTAGAGTCCTAAATATAAATGGTTACTGTATTTGCTTTCCTGTTTTATTGCAGCTGCAAAAGTGAGCCATAATGATTTTTATAGTACGTGATAGAATTTGTCAGCTATGGGACAGAATGAACTCACACGATAGCAACTGGCTCAGCCTCAAAGTGATAAACATGTCAAGATAACGGCAATCATTTTTTCCCTAAACACGAGAGTACAATGCAATTTAAATCAGCTTTTTTTTTCCCCTGCATTTTAATATTCCTATAATCAATCACCAACCATAACGGTTTTATTATGACTATGGACACAATAGATCAAGTTTTTATGGCCTGGTCTTAGTTTTCCATATGTAATCTGCCAGCACCAGTAATTGCACTGTTTAAGTCATTTGAGTACCTGATTACCCCCACAAATCAGGTAACTAGACATCTATGCTTCATGCTGACATAACTGGGAGAATAAATTTGTTCATAAAACTTGGCACATGTGAAGTTGAAAGTCATTCTTCAGGCCAAAGCGAAAATTTTGCTTTGCTTGTTTATTGTCATGATTCCCCCAGGGACTGTATGAAGACAGAAAATTTAAAAACGTTTGCTTTAAATGTGCAGTTCCTTTCAAGACTCTGACTAGAGCCAAACCTAAAAGTTAGCGTTTCTTGCTCACAAGCAGGCAGCAGGTAAATCTTGTATGGTTCAAACAGTGGATTGAATTTTTCAAAAATCTTAATTTACAACTCTTAAAGCCATAATGGAATCAAGTATAGATCCAGGTTAAAGCTTGGTTAAAAGTTGAGAAAGAGGACAAAGAAAAAATTATTTATTTACACAATGGAGAAAGGCTACCTGAAGGTATCCATAGGCACTTGAATAGGTCATCATATTAATAAATGACCTAATAAAATGTATGGTACAAGGTATCAATGTTTATGAGTGATTAAAAATTATATAGGATAGTAAAACTAAAAGTAGCTGAGAAGACTTGCATGAAGATTTTAAAATGTGGGTGACTGAGTCATGAAAAAGGCAATGCTTGCAGAAGAGCAGACACATAGGGACCAGGAATTCACTGCAGGTGAGGCACAAGAGGAAAAATAAGATCAGCTATGTACATGTGTACAACAAAATACGTGTACGTAACTTCTGCCTCAGTAGAGAGTTAGCATTAGCTCCCTGTTTATTAATGATCAGGAAGACAAAGGCTGCATTAAGTGTTATTACAAAAGGAGTACATAATAAAAGACAATCTATCATCATCCACCTGTATAAGTTCTCAGGGCTCCTATATTTTGAGGTGTCTGTGCAGGCCTGGGCCTCTGGGTGACCGAGACAGGATGGAGAAAGCTGCAGACTCAGATGTCCCACAGCAAGGGAACACTCACTCTGCCCTTCTTGGAGTCATTGATCCTGTTGGCCTGAGGTCTTGAAGCTCTTTGTATGCTACAGAGGTAAGAAGAATTTGTTACGAACACGGTGCCTATTTATTAGTCAGGCAGCGTCCCTCCCCGCTGAATCAGGGTCTCTTTGGATGGGACCCACTGTGGGGATAGGATGCTGGGAAGTTCAGCATCCCAGCAGGTGCCCTTGGTCGGAGTTGCCCTCATCTCATGGTGGCCCCTCATTCCCCATGCCTCACTGATAGGAGCTCCTGGAGGCCTCACCATTTTGAGCTGGAGCTGGTCTCCCTCCCTGCTGTTGCAGCCCCATCCTCTCCCAGACTGGAGGCAGTGGAGGGGAGGCAGGCATTGCCCCCAGCACCGAGGACATTCACTCTTTTCTGGGAGGATGACACCTGGGAAGAGGGGGAGACACTGGAAGGAATGGAGGTTCCTGTCCTTGTTCTGGGTGCAGGTATGACTCTTGGCATCCTGTGCTGTTGTGCTTTGTCTGCCTCTCCATGCTGGTGAGGTGTGCAATGGCACTGCTGCCTCTCGTGCAGCACATCTGAGGCAGAGAAGGGCTCAGACATGCTGGCAGGGAGCACTGCAGGCACACACTTGAGTAAAAATTGGAAGAGCTAGCCAAGTGCTTGTTTTCTGTTTGATATGTTATCCTAAAACATTTCTGCAAAATTATCATGGACACAAGCCAGCCAAGGTACAGAACTCACTGCCTGTCCTTTACTATGATAGTGAAAACACTGATGGTATTTTCAATTTAAAAAAATACTACAGGGAGGTAAGATTTTGTGAGGCTGTTTTAAAACTTTCCTTCATGTCCAACAATATGTACGTGACTCAGCTACTAAATAGGCATCTAAATAAAGAGGCTTCTCTTGTGCTTTATATTCACAAAACTCTCATTCTGGTGTGCAAAGAAACACTCTCCAGCTTTTCTACTTGTTCTTTCTTTGATCTGCACTGCTAACAATAAACCATGTTAGCATGAATCATAAATGGAGAATTATTTCTGAGTCTGATTTTTTTTAGAAATCCTGCTCATAGTTTAATATGACACAACTACATAATTAAATTATAAGACTATGTAGTTCATTACATAATTTTATTTCATTTAGGCTTTAAAATATGCTTAGTAGAAGTACAACAGTCTTGAGACATTTTCATTTTAACAGAACTCAAAGGGCCTAATACTATTGTGTAATATGGAAGAGAGTTTTAAATTTACTGTGTCTAACACGAATGCATGCTGTCATGCAGAGACTCCCCAAAGGTATTTCAGTGCATTATCTGAGTGGTAGATGCTTGGAAAAAATGCTTACAAAGTAATCTCCAAACACAGCATATTCAGACAAAGTGCAACTTGCAGATTACTTTTAACACTGCTGTGCATGTTCTTCTGTGCCTGTATAATCCTCACATAATGGGGTCCTAGACCATTCCTGGGGCTTTTTGAAGTCACCAAAACACGAATAATTCCTAATAACAATACAAAACAAAAGTCATACAAGGAGGTGCAAACTCACTGTATAAAGTTGTTACAGCAGACAAGTCCCTCTCAGCAGCCTCAAAGTTATATGAAAGTTGTTTCAAAATTCAGAAGTCTTCTGCAGTATTCACAGCAATTCATCCTTAGCAGAACAGCTAAATTGTTTTTCATCAGTAAATTACATTTACATACACCCTCTGTCTACTTGAAAATATATTGGAAATTCACTGTAATTTTCAGCAGTATCTTCCAAGTGTTTTGGGTTTTGATGCGTGCACTGCTCATTTTATCCTACGTGGAACTTTGATTTTTTTTTTTTTTATGGTGCAGATGACCATCAGTTATTATTTCAGTCCTCTGGTTTGGCAAATCAAAATTTTAAGCAAAAAAACTGGTCTGAGGCAAAGAGCAAAGGAAGGTTACTGGCCAGGGGCTTGCAGGAGCACTGGCATAAATAAGGACACTGAAGTAAAGGAATTCATTTGTGTGAATGGTGCTGTTGGGGAGCTATGTGTGCTAATGTGTGCAATGAGGATGTCAGCTCTAGAAAGGAATGCACTGGACCTTCTATGTCATGTTCCACCAGGTTCAGGGATCAGTTTAGGAAAGCATTTAAGCACATTGTCAGCATACAAGCTTACACACTAACAACTGACTTTTTCAAGAGGAATTTGTTCTTAGATCAAAGCCTTAGTTTCTTGGAATAGAAGGCATGGTGGCAACAGGAATGGGAATGGTTTTGCAAAGGTATAGGATCGATGGATTTGAACAGAGAGAGTTGCCAGCTCCCTAAGGTGTCACGTAATGTAAAATATTTTCCTGTACATGGAGATGTTTCTTTTATTTTCTTTGTAACTTTCATTTTATAACAGAAATGGGATGAAGCACACTATATTTCAAAGAGATCAGTGTTAACCTTGAGTAAATCTGTTTACCCACTGGCCTCATGCCTTTTGAAATATCCATACACCTAAGGAGCCAGATTTAATGCCTGCAGTGCTGTAAATCAGAAATAGTTCTATTATAGTAAGCCATCAGCATAAAACCAGTGAAAAGGTAAGCAGGTCCAACCCCAAAATGTTTTACATGGCAACATGTCTCTAGTGTCTTACAAGTGAGTATTTCATTAGATGCTAATTTTGTGGAGTTATCACACTTAACTCTTTTCTCCAAAGGCAAAGGGGGAATTTTCTCCATGCTAAGTTTTCCACTAGCTCTTAGGAGAACAACTTTTACCTTTAAATTTTTAGCATACAAATCACCTGTTCTATAATCACTGTAGTTTTAGAGGTCCTCAGGTAAGGTCACAGATTTGGCTCTTCTCCAGCGAGGAGCATCCTTCTCATGTTCTGCCCAGCCTTGATCTCTGGCTTCAGATCAGTTTTGCAGTGGTTTCATGCCAGTCACTTAGACTGTGGATGAAGGACTGAATCTCACTCACTCTGAAAACAGTTTAGACTTAAAAGTTTACCATAAGAACTGTGCCAGTTGTGATCTGGCCTGTTTTACTAAAATATTTATACTAGTAAAAGACCGAATGTAAACTCAGGTTACACCAGAAATAAGCTGTGCTTCTGGGAACACTTGTATTACAGGTTAACTGTATTCACACAAAGATAAGATTTGTATATCAACAGCCAGATGTCTTTTCCTTGGCTTTAAGTAAGTTCTTTTTACACCCATTTTAAAGGTTTTAGGCTCAGAATTTAGCCTAGCCTTCCTATAGCATTTGCTGACTATCTGTATTAGCAGGCAGTGCAGATCAACAGGAGGTTTGTAAAGCAAAGGAGTTGTGGCTGAGGTCCTGACATCCACACCAGACGTGCTCCAGGGAAGTTTACTTCACACTGGCTCTAGTCTGGGCCATTCACAGCATGTCCATTAGCGGACAGAGAAGGTTGGCTCCATAGGCACAATTTCTGCAAGCTTTGTTTGAAAGGAATCCAGTCTGTGTGCTCTGAGCCCATTCTGCGGTGTTAACCAAGGCACATTATGTGGGGACAGCCTGGAGATTCACTTCAAAGCATGCTCCCAATCCAAATTGAAATCCTAAAGTAGATGTACCCATTCAGTCAGAAGAATTAAAAACTCCCTGGACCCATGGAAATAGAAGGATTACCCTCATGGCCCATTGATGCATGGAGAGGGAATATTGAAATGGAATGAATTCTGGGAAGCAGCCACTGAAAAAAGATTGCAAATGCAGGTTTCCAAGAGGAGGTGAAGTGCTGAAAGACACATCAGAGGATGACACAGTAGACAAGAGTCACAATGCAGTATGGCAATAGGATAAAAGATCAGCATTATTTGGAAGGGTTCAGATAAAATCATTGTACTGGGAACAGCCATTCTCTAGTCTGCTGAAAGTGCACCTGGACATCGGGGTTGTTTCCTGGGGCTTAATATTTCCTTCTCCAGACAAGCCCCGGAGATGCAAAGCAATTCCAAACATTTAAAACACATCCAAGAAAGGGCTGATTTGCGCAGAACAACTTCATCTTGATTTACATGATTGGTGTCTTTACAAATTTTGGGAAAAGTCAGGCAGATTAAATTGGAGCTTATGAAGCCATATACAACTTCTTGTGCCATCTGCTAGTTCCTGATTTCCTCTTTAAGTTATTTAACAGTCACACGGATGATTCTCTTTAATGGATCTGTGGTGATTTTTCTGATTTGAAACCAAATCATTCTCAGACTGAAATGGCTGAAGTGGCCAGAGCACTTCTTTAATTTTGCTACATTGAACTGGTTGTGCAGTGTGACAGGGAACTGAAAATCCACAGGGCTCTCCAAAATTACAAGAGCAGATTTAGGGATGGGAAAAGGACTAAAAATCCCTGAACAGAAAAGCTGTGCTTGCTATCACATTTCAAATAATCATGGTTCCTTCCCCTGTTAATGTACATTTCTTGGATAAGCTGCAATAATAACAGTGGTATGAAGAGGATGGACATATTTGATATTATCGGCACTTGTGTATCATACATATAAACCATGAGAGCAGCTGGCACAGGTAAGGCAACTAGAAAGCTGGTATTTCTGCCTTCAAGGTCTCAGATTATATTTTTACAGTTAAAACCTCTTAAGTGCTTCCTCTCAAGAGACATACTGCTCTCTATCCTTGTAGTCACTTAGCTCAAGAAGAAGGAAACAAAGGCAGTCTCATTCTCCACAACTCTCACACAGTGGTTCCCGAAAATGGTTTTTCGCTTAATATTAATTTTTTCATGTGATGAGCACACTGAGAAAATGTGGATGTAAAAATAGGAAATGGAACAGAGTCAAGCGTGGTGATGCTTACAGAAATGTGGAGATGCAATGACTTGAAAAGCTGATCCGAATCACAGGCTGAAGTGGTGCAAAGTAGTAAAAGTACTGCTACGTTTTCTAGCTGCTGAACGTAGTCATACAATGAGACTCAGGGCTAGAAGTCATTAGTCCTTTGCTCTCCTATTTTTTTCTCCTTGTTCTCCTTGCTCCCAGTCTGCCTCTCCTGATGTGCTTCACCCTCCCAGCTGGATAGCAGAAAACCTGCCTCAGCTGCAAGCTCTTGGCTGGCAGCCACATGGTAATTTATGATGGTCCTCATGCCTCTGGAAGTAGTCCAGGTGGCATCATCTTCACAGTTGTGAATTCATTTTATGCCTCTACAGGTTGAGGGTTTTCTCATGCCTAAGGCCCATTCTGGTATGGCTTCTGAGGGCACCTTGTCCAGGCTCTGTGGTGTGACATATTTCTCTCCATTGTAAATTTAAAACAAAATAGTTTCGAGTGTCCTTTTGTGTGAAGATGGTTAGAAATGCACACACACACACATATATAGTACTGGTGCTGGCACTATGGCTGAGCTGATTCCACCTACATATAGACACCTGGTCTAAGATAGTTAGTAG
The DNA here is from genome assembly GCA_013396875.1 of Vireo altiloquus. Lineage (NCBI taxonomy): Eukaryota > Metazoa > Chordata > Aves > Passeriformes > Vireonidae > Vireo > Vireo altiloquus. The sequence continues at coordinate 384,654 of VZRF01012384.1, forward strand.
GGGTTTTCAGGAGCCTGCAGAGAAAGAGGTGCTTTAGGATGTTTAAATTTAGGCTCCTAAGGCAAGGCCCTGCTCCCAGGAGGAGCCTCTCTCAACCCAGTGACTTTAAGGGGCCCACAAGTAAAATTCAGTGGGATGAACTAACCTTATGATGTGCCTGAGCAAACACATAAGCAGGGAGGCCGAGTTTGTTCTCAAGCCCAAACTCACCTGCCAGCCCTGCTGCTAGTGGGGACGCCCCAGTGCAGCCCTCAGGTGTGGCTTTTGCCCTGGGATCTATATGGAAGGGAAGAAGACAGGATGGCACATGCACCCATCCAGCCCTTCCAGAGCCCATGGGAATGCCAGGATCTCACCCACCAGTAGGTGATGTGGCCATGGCCCTTTCCTACACACAGTAGGGTGTCTGAAATAAGACTCCATAAGGTTGCCATCCGGCCACCCAGTCCAACCCAGGTGATTTGGCTTCATATGCCTTAACATATCCTTTAAAATACACACTCACCTGTTGATCATATAATCTGAACCTGAAACTTTGGTTTAGAGTGTCTTACCAACCATTTCTATATAAGTCACACTGCTCATGTAATATTTGGTTTTTTCCTTCCCCTCTCCTGAAGTGGAAGCCATTAAAGAAAGTGGATTGAGTGAGCAGGAGCCCAGGGCTTGGTGTAAGGTGCTGTCTGAAAGAAAGCAGATGTCTTTCCATCCGTTCTCAGGTGATGAGATGTCTGGCACGATTACTGGTGCAACATATGGGAACAGACAGGAGTGTTTCTGTTCTGGCTTTGAGTGTTTGGACTAGTTCTCATCTGGGAGGTGCCTTTTGCAAACTATCTTTTCTACTTTTCTTCAACAGAAGCTGTGCATTGGATTCCAACATAAATATGGAAATCAGAGTAAAATAATTCTTCTGTATCTTTTTAGAAGATATAAAAGGTTTGCTGGTGTAATTTCCTTGAAACAGCAAGGCAACACCTTGACTGGAGGTATTGGGAAGTCATGCATCGTCATGGAGTACTCTGTTATTTTTAAAAATTAGGCCAGATTTTATTGTTTAAATAAATCTTCTGAGAGTGGTGGCATCAGGAAACAACAAATTTCATTTTGCTCTACCACTTGTGTCAAAACATCTGCATCAAACATTCGGTGCATAGTGACATAGCAAAACAAATGTAGAGCAGACATTACAGATGAATGGCTTGTTGACAGATTAGCAGATGAGTTTCCCTTATGTTTTTGAAAAACATAGCTCCCTAGACATAATGTACAAAGGGGAAAACTGGGATTAAAGATCAGATAACAAATAGCAAGCTTTTCTTTTCAGTGTTTACTCTTCAAATTCCCTAATATCATGAAAGATATAAAGAGTAAGTAAAGAAAAATATGCCACATCCAACACAGGGAAGTGAAAAATGGACATCTTTCAGGACTAAAGCTGCAATCAGAGCTGAGGAAAATGTTTTGGTCTTTCAATATATATGCAAAAATAAAAAAATGCAGATTTGGGTTATTGAAGTTGCTGGCAAAATTTGTGTTCACTTCATCAAATTATTTTGGCTGAAAAAGAGCTGATTTTTAAAAAAATTTTTAATGATTGTTTTCTAAATAAAATGCTTTTTTGTTTCCAAACCAGTATTTCGTTTATGAAAGTACTTAACTTTAAGTACAGGAATTAAATTGCGCTTTAAAATTAATAATTTTTCACTCAAAATGATTTTGTTCCTGTTCGTTGTTGTTTGTTTGTCAAGGGACTGAAGAACAGATTATTTCTATGGATCTAGATACAATAAGAGCTGTGGATAATTTTTAAGTAGCTCTGTTAATTCAGGCATGTTCAAATAATATATTTGAAAATTTTTCCCAAGTCAGAGAATAGATGCATCTGGCTGGACTAACTCTTTTACCCTTTCCTATTCTCTAAAATCTTACCAGCAAAGTAGCTCTATCAACTTGCTTGACCATTTTTGTGCTGCCTTCTCCAGCAGATATGTTACCACTTTTACTGGCTGCGTGAAAGCTGTTTCCTGTATGATGTGGGGACTGAGAACGAGATTATTGCAGCAGTCAAAAGAGAAGTCTCTTGTGCTGCATGATGTGCAGTGGTGTGCACTGCATCCCGTTGGATCCGTCAGAGACCAGAACAGCTGAATTTGCTTGTGGGGGCTTTGTTTGGTGAAGACTGGGTAGCGTCACCCACTGGTAGGTTAAATAGCCTGATGTGGTGACTAGCAAGCCCTGAGAAGGACACTGCTAAGGTATTTAGGACAGACATTTACGGTTCTGCTCTGTTACATGCAGCTTGAGGTAGTGGGGAAGGAGAAAGAGGAAGGGGAAAACATCTCCACAGTAATTTCCTGGTGTTTCTCTGGCTAATCTCGTCCAGTCAACGTGGGGAAAGCCTTCTGATGAATGCATCGGGAGAAAACACAGTGTGAGCTTCTCTTGCCAGTTACCCTAGCTCTGTGTATTTAAGGTGGCCAAAATCTAGAGTCAATCCTTTACAGTGTGTGAGCACCCCTCGTAGCAGGAAATCCCCAGTTCTCCCTGGTAGCATAAAAATGAAATTAATGGCCAGCCCTTGCATAACTCTGTGAGGGGTTGAAGATGTCTTACTTTTTATTCAGTTATCCATACATGGGCAGCTCAAAACTAGCTGGTGGGTTTTATAATACCTAATATAAATGGAATTATTTTCATGTATTGCTTTAATTTTTTGAAAATTTCCTTTTTATTACATGCTGACAGAAAAATCCAATATATAATTCACTGACAGCCAGTGAGTGCCAGAGCCCAAGAAGTCATCTTACAAAGAAGGATATGCAATTTTTTATTTCCATCAAGCATGTTAGAACAATAAGTCAGCTGCCACAACCTTTGGACAACTGGCTGGAATTGGACCTCCTGCAGCAAATTGTAATTAAGATTGTAGAAATTTCCCTTTTTGGGACTTGGTTTACAGAATACAAGGTCTCAATATTTTTTATAAGCTTCCAGTATGGGTCGCTACATAAGGCACAGTAGGATAATAAGAGAGGTAGAATTACCTCCTCTCTTCCTTTCAGCCAAGGAGGTGGATGGTCCCAGTAGAGTTCTCTATTAGAAGGAAAAGTTCGGATTGTCTCTTGAGGAACTGGGAACCACAACCTCTTGTCCCAGACTGTGAGAGCAAAAAGTGTGCTGGTCACTTTCCCAGGGCAGGAAGTGCTGATCACCCCCAACTAACTTCAGGTGCTTACCTGTGCCACCTCCATCAGTGCTCATTCCCCCCAGGTCCCTCTGCAATCACTGGAAAGAAATAGGCGGCTTCAGAGGTTGAGGAAGCCTTCTGGTGCACTGAGCTGTGGAGGAGCTCCCTCACCTTCACTTGTTGTAAAGGGAGTTCAGGCCACTGCACTTCTGTCTGGCAACTGCAGAATTTGGAGGCTCTTTCTTCCTTTAATTGTATAGCACTTGATTAGGACCTGAAGTAGAGATTTGTAGACTGTGCTAGTTCAGCAAGCCCTTCAGGAGCACTCTCCTTTGAATAGGGAGTCAGGATGGGTTTGGGGTGAAGGTGTAATTGTTTCCACTCTTTGGAAACCTTAGCAATACTCTCAGCTCTGCCCTAATCTGTTTTTTATAGCAATCATGTTATGCAGCTCAAAATTTGCCTCTTGGACACTGAGCAATTTGTGCTCCCTTCAGTGCCATCAGGAAGACAAATTCCTTGCCTGGGTAAGAAGCAAACATAAGCAATGTAAGGCCAAGATAGAAAGTGCAAAAACTGAGCTACATCCCAACCCATGGATTTTTAATTTCTTCAAAATAGGTATGAGTTACTTGTGTGGAAGGTGTCTTCTACTACTGTGCAAATGACTATGGTCAGTTCATACTTAGTCAATCCAATTTTAAGGGTGGAGAGATTGCTTTGAAACTGATCTGCCAGGATGGGGAGTGAAGTGGAAAAGGAAAAGAGGAAGAATATTATATTTGTCTGTAGTGCACTGCTGAACCACTCAATATTTGTCTGGTACAGTGTGGGTCCTGTGAAACAAGGACAACCTGACCCTAAAATCCTGTAGAGTCCTTTTGTCTACAGTTGTAGATTTTTTTCTTCTTCCTGCTTAGGAAAACATGCTGTTAAACATGAGGCCATTTGAAGGTAAAACATAGATCTTTTAAGGGCAGGTGACTTCAATTTGATGGCCAAAAGGGCTGCAAATTATTTCCGGTATCCCCTTCTCCTTGTGAGCGGCAGTGACCTTGCCAGAGGGACTGACAGCCCTGGCTTCCCTGCCTGTCTTTCAGGAGCAGGCTGGAGTCCCACATATCTGTGGCAGTGGCAGATCTGAGAGCTGGGCAGGCACAGGGGACATTGGCCTCTGCCTGTTGTCCAAATAGCTGTTCTTTGACTCCATTGTGGAAAAGATGATGGGCTAACCTACTTAGCAACATCTGGCCTACAGGCTACCAGCTGAGCCATTCTGGAAAGATCACAACTTAAGTTCTTTTAGGATTGATATATCATGTTGGCTGGACTTGTGCATCTCCATATTTATAATTCAACCAGCATGTACTGTGAGAGGACCTTTCAACATTTAACCTTCAGCATTTCAACTCTAAACGTAGACCTGTTTTGTGAGACAATGCTTTTCTCTTTCAAGATTTATGAAGTAAATGAGTTATTAGAGTGCTGCAGAGTAACAGGGGGTTAAAGAAAACACTTTGCTTTAAAACATGAAAAATGTTTAAGATAGATAGAGAGCCAAGCCCTAATCCTATTTCCAGCAGATCAGTGCAGAGCAGAGCAGAGCTGGCTTCATTAGGGTTGGAGCCCACCTGGGCTCTGCAGTGTGTGGAACTGTAGGGGCTCTCTTAAATGCTGTTTGTGGCAGATGAGCTGCCTGAGGTACCATATCAACTGTGTGCATCGAGAATATCCACATCAGGAGCAAAAGCAGCCTGCACACCAGCTTTGCAAAGGCCACTTGACCACCCCAGCAAATCCTTCCTGTACTACATGCTCTGCTTGGGGCACTGAATCCAAGTGTAAGGAGCCAGTGGGCTTTGTGGCACCTAGGGTCAGGCCCACCTCTTGGTTTTAGCGCTCTTTCAGATGGTTTGTGCTGTGCCCGAGCTCCTTGCTGTCACCTGGGAGTGGCACTGCCGGCACCATTTGCGAAGGAGCAGTGAAGAGGGCTTGTCACACCTCGGTATTCACAGGCTGGAAATAGAACAAGCTCACACCACTCCCACACAAGCACGCATTACACAGTCAAACAAAAATATCTGTACTTTCCGTGATGACTCCAATAGTTTTTAATGCCACTGACTCTAAATCATGTGCTCTGCTATTACCTCAGGAAGACACCCAACACGTGTTGAGCTGGCACAGCTGCCTGGTACGGTCTGGAGTCAGCCACACAACCTGCAGCTATGGGCAGCTTAATTTGCTTGTGATGGCTGGGAAAACTTGCCATAGTCACTGCAGGCCATGTCTCTGTTATATGTCTTTGTGTCTAATAAATGTAAAGCTGAGCCCAAGTCCCCTTGCCTAATCCCACTGTGTCGGTGACCTAAAATGAGCAGGGACTACTCCCATGAGTTAGTGTTGCTGGAATTGACTGTACATCACAAAATTATCCCCACAGCTTACTGCCAGTTTTCTCTGTCTTGAGCTTCGACTTGAATTCAGACATATGGCTTTAAAATTTCCAAACAGAGATCACCAGCAGTGCTGTCGGAAGGAGATTTCATTCCCTGTCCCTATTAGTCAACCGTGAGCTTTCCTGTGCTAAAATCCACTCAGGAAATGCTGTAAACAAAAGAGGTAAATAGTTCTCAGCATTCCTTATTGCTTGGAAGGAGTTAAGCTCCTCTCAGCAGACTGATTGAGTTTTTCTGGCATTATCCCATTAGCTTAAGTCATTGCTGATGACTTCACCCTCCTGGTGACATCAGCCTCTAATCTTGTGAAGGTGAATTCATGTGAGATTGTTTCAAAACAATTACTCCCTGAATTGTAGGTCATTTCAATTGATATATGGATGCAACATTCACTTTTGCAGATTGTAGCTTCTCTAATGCTGTGTGCGTACACATTTTCCATATTGTATTTCAGCATATGTGTTATGTTACAAACTGGCACTGCCTGAGATCAGCAGGAGAATGCGTTTGTTTTAAGTGCAAAAGTAAAAGAAACAAACAAAAATCAACCCACCTATATTACTATTTTTATAGGTATGATTAAGACTTCAGTCATATACGTGTTTGAGTCCCTCTGGATGCTGCCTCCCTCTCTGTCTCTTTTGGAATATTCTGCTTTGTCTAGGCTGTGTCTTTGCTTAGGAGTGCTCTGGCCAGTTCAGATTCTCTTGCTTTTACCCATACATGGGGAAAAATATAGACAGATAAACACCCACAATGGTTACTTAATAAATCACAATTTTTAATAACATTAGATGTATTTTTCTCACCCCATACCAGGTTAAATATAGATAAAAGCATATAAAGATGATAGATCGGGTCTTAAAATATTTTCTCTTTTTCTCTTTCCTCTGGAGAAGTGACTCAGAGGAACATGGAGACACAGCCGACACTTGTAAGAAGTGGTTTTAATATGAGGAGACAAGTCATCATCCCAGCTGTGCAATCCTTGCCGAAGTCAAAGGGTCTGAAAAGAAAGGCCCCATTTGTCCTGAGGAGCAGCACACACATGTATACCAAAGGAGGATAGTGATGTATTTAGACTAGAACTTCCCCAGACCTAGACGAGACATTTGTTTGCTTAACTTCATTGTTCTTCCCTTCTCTCATCACTTGTCCTCAGCTGGCTGCAGCAATCCCTGTGGAGCTCTGCAGCGGCATCCACCTTAAAACCAAGGGAAAGAAAGTTCGTGCTCCCCAAAACCTCTCCTGCTTCCAGCCACTGGCAGAAAACCTCTCTGAGCTGCCCTGGGTACAAGCTGGTTGCAGCCAGGGAGGGTGGCAGGGCACAGGGCAGCACGGAAGGCAGGAGGACTCAGACACTGTCATCTCTATCTGCCGTATTGTGAAGAGATTTCTTAATGTGACTAATAGCTCTTGGCATTGAACTGTAGCTCCTGAAGTGCAGAGCTGGCATGTCCATGAGCTAATGTTTAAAGTAATGTGTCAGAAAAGTTTTATAGTAGTAGCACAGTATTGTTGGGGGAGAAGAAGCCTGTTTAAATAAAGCCAATAAAATTCTACTATCATCACTTTTTTCTCTTTATTGCTGAGAGGGTGGAAATGACTAAAGTTTTTATTTGGTGTTAGCAGTGTGATGCTAGATTTTTTTCCACATTTGGAAGTGAACAAGGTAGTGATAAAAAAATCATTAAAAGTGAACTAGTTGTCCTCAGCTCCTGGATGCTCCAGAGGGGCTCAGCCAAAGAGACAGCAAGCTTAGTGTAGGCAACCAAAAAGGGATTTTTTTCTCCTTACAAAATAAACCCCGTTGTGCTAGTCCTTTAGGAAGGAAATTGAGTTTCTGGATGACTCGCAAATACTTTGCTCATTGTAATGGCCTGTATGTTTCCTGAATACCCAGATCTGATTTAGATTAGGGCCTTTTGGGCGGGTGTTGGGGGGGAAGGACTGGCTAAATAAGAGGAAATTTGTACTTTCAGTCCAAGGTCCAAGCACTGTTACCAATTACATGTGTATAAGCTATAAGAGAGGGACTGCATCTGCCTTAGCTATAGTTAAAGTTGTGCAGGGATTCATCCTTTTCCTATGCCCTTTCCTCCCCTTTCAGAGGGAGGAGAAGTAAGAAAAACAAACAGAGAAGTGTCTCCCCAAACTTCTCTCTGTGGTTTAAACCTGTATTGGGGTTAGGTAAAGTCTCTAGAGTTTAATGCAAGTGAAAGAATAGGCAGAAAAAATTGTATCCACAAGTGCTGCTTAAACTGCAGTTATTGTGTCTGGCCTTCACATGGATATGCAGTGAAGCACAGAAAAGCAGAAAAGCTAAAGGTGAAAGCAGAAAATCCTTTCATGTGTTAAACTCCAGGGAAAATGGCAACTTTCCCAATGTGCCAACTTCTGGGTAACTACTCCCAGAACGCCTGGTGTGGGTAAACTGATGGTAATACATCCCTCAGAGGCAGGCCAAAATACTGAAGGTGTGGTTTGCACCAAACTGTGATGATGCAATCTTTTTGGTGCTGGCAACTGAAGAGAGGTTTGGGAATGGGCCCGGAGTGGTTCTGCAAGGGTGATGCACAGCTCTGAATGCCAGGCATTTCTGGGCCACGGTGTTCTCCCTGTTTATGCAGTGACTGCTTCACCACAAAGGAGGTAATGAGCTGTTGGAGCTGCTGGAGGGCTGGGATGGTGGGTCAGCCACTTTCAACCTCTGTATCCTGGTAATCCTTCTCTTCTCCTGGCTGAAATAGCATATCACATCCAGTTTTCTTTTTCTGCTTGCTGCTTCAGAGATTAATGAGATGCAGGGGAGCAAAGAACACAGCCCTTGTAGTGTGCCCATCAGTTTTGAAGAGGGTATCCTCTTTCGAGGATTTGCTCGCTTTTGAGTGATTTGCTTTTGTATTTACCATGTGGCTACCAGATCATGTTCTCTACTTTTGTCTTAAAGAAAGAAATTCCATTGTATTCACTAAAAAAAAAACCCAAGCTGGCATGCAAAAGACCAGCTCCATACGGCAGGCTGTGGTTTGTTCTGCCTTTAGTAGTAGGGCAAAAATCCTTTGCCTTTCAAGAGATACCTTCTTTTCCCACTGTGTACCAAGTCTATGTAATTTTTTTGCAACTGGGTATGCTAATGTTTGGTGTTGACATAGGAACCTCAAGTAGTCAAAGGCACATTCAAAAGAAACAGAAACACTCTCTGAAAGAATAAAACAATTATTCATCCTTATATATCTCTTCAGTTGCAAGAGCTGTTCCACCACAGCATCCCCATTAAATGAAGGATTGGATCCATCCTCAGGAAGTACCACTTGGACCTGGAACCTCCACAGAACAAAAGTAGTCTAGAAACTTTAGCACCATCTTAAAGAGAGGTTTGTTAGACAAATTCCAGTGTCTGTGACTGCCAGTGTCACAAAAGGGTTAATTAATATCTCAGATCTTAAATTAGTGCCTAATTCTTGGACTGCAGTCTTACTTTTTTGTCAACACTTCCTACCCATCCCACTTCACCAAGGAGAGCTTGCATTTCAAGGTGGTGCCCTTGGACGGTGTCAGGTTCCAGAAATGCTGATAAGCTCTGCAAAAGTTCGGTTTCTTTGGAGAAGACCTCTTACCTCTGACTGCAGCACAAGGTTTCAATATTTCACCTGGTATTTTCCTATGCTTACAGAAAAAGCTATTCCTCATTGAGGTGCAAGGAGCTGTGGCAGCCTGGTTAACCACAAGCAGCTATTTATGTGTATTGATTTCAAGGGAAATTTGTTGCTTTCAGCATGTGTTGATGGGACTGAAGTACTAGGAGAATTCAGTGCTGTGCACATTGTGGTATAGCAGAGTGCTGTATCAAAATTGTGATATCCAGGTCACATCACATTACAAGACCAAGGGGTGGGTTTTGTAAATCCTGTCCCATTCTGTTCTCTGCATTTCTCTTCTTGGGATGGTTCTATGGCAATATGGAACAGCTCATTGCTATCCCCTATTTTCCAGCTGCTGGATTTGCCAGACCTGATTTGGTGTGGGTGCTCAAGTACAAGTAAGGTGGTCTCTGGATTTTGTAAGACCAGTGGTGTTCACTGTGGTCTTCAGAACTGCAAGCAATTATGAGGCTGGAAAAGGGCACAATGAAAAAAGAGAAAAGGGAAAGTCAAGTAGGACCTAAATCATGGTTACAAAATCCCTTGACTACTTTTAATGTTGTCTCTTAACAATACTTTGCTAGAGGTTTAAAACTTCAGGTGGGCACTGTATATTTGGGGCAAGATGTGGCAGCTACTCTTTCTGGGCAGATGTGCATGGGTTTGGAGAACAGAGCTAGAGATAAGGAATGAAATTTTTTCCCATCTCTAAGTGAGGCACTTGTTTTCAGGTAATAATTGGAAATTCATGCAGTTGAGTGGCTATGTGGTAGCTAAAATATCTATGGTCTAATCCAAAGCCAGTCAAAATCTGTGAATCATGAAGGGCTTTAGAGCAGGCTGCTGAAGTGCAGAATAGATAAAATATAGATAAAGTATGATACATGTATATTTTGAAGAGGTGTGGTTTCAATAATGTGCATGAGCTCACTGTTGACTAAAGGATTGTATGGAAAAACAATTAATTTCCTTCCCGTATCTATGACAAAAATACTTTGCAAACAATGTCTTTGACTTGTCTGCTACCATGTTCAATGGACCTTGGGACTATACTCCTGTGTTAGAGGAACACAGCCAAGAAAATGTGTTATCTTATTTTGTGGAGCACACTTTCTCCAGGAAGAAATAAATTGAGCGGGACAGCTGCAGGGGTAAGAATGAGACATACAGCTAAGTATTTTTCACGAGGTTTTGAAAATTCTTTGTAAAGGACAGCACCTTCTAGCTTCATTTTACAAACATAGTATCTTGGATACAGAGGATTTTAACAACTTGCACAAATTCATAGAGTGAATCTGCAGTTGCAGGAACAGGCCCCTCAGATATACTTTTTGGCTTTGTTCATTTGGACAGACAACCTCTGAGACAAAAGGTAATGGTGATGGAGAGGTCCCAACAGGCTCAGCTATTTTCCTTTTTCCTTTCTTCCCTCTTCCCCCTTTGGACAACAGTGCAGCCATGGGACTTCATTTTCTTCTCATTCATTCCATGGCTGAGATGATGCAGGAAGAAAAGCAACAACGTAAGAAAGGCACGAGATGAAGGATGAATAAATGGTCTCATATGGCACAGGAACCTTTCCTACCCAAGCCACCTCTGTTTCATTATATTAATTTATTGCAAGGTATGCATAGATATAGTGAAACTTTTTTTGGTTTTGTGCAAGATGCCACTGAGATAGCTATTCTCTGTGATGTGAGGACCAGATGCTGTTCCCTCCTGCCTGTCCATCAGGGCTGGATTTAGACCTCCCTTTGATCATGCAGTAGTTTTTCTCTGGGTGAAGATAATCCTGCTGTTGCTTTCCTAGGAACCTCACTTAGCACCCATCAGAAGTTGCCCTAACAATAGCCCTGGAAATTAAAATCCTTCATGTCTCCCCCTAGTAGACACATCACTGGCTAGAAGAAACTTTCTTAATTTCTGCATTAAGTCAGCTCGAGCAAAAGCTCAAGCCTAGAGCAAAAATGGGCAAAACCTGAAGAAATATTGAAGAAAGTTCATCTTGATATGGATAACACAATGTTCTTAAACTTAAAGAAATACTCTGTGATGGAACAGGATTTACTATGTGGATTCCTTTCTTCGGTTGGGAATGACACCAGGAACTCCCAATCTACTTCTTATAAAGATGGCAGATAAGATATTAAATGTAATTTCTCTGTCATTTATGAGCCATCTGGATAGGAGGGAAGGGAAGGAAAGTGATTAACTAAAGCCCTGAATGTGTAAGGCTGGCTGAGAGCCCCAGCTGTGTCCTGTACCCACTTCAACTCAATGCAGGGGAAATCTAAAGAGGGCTGTCAAGCTGTTAAAAAACAGCCTTCCCCCAGAGCAGAAGAGACAGAGAAGGAGCAGGGTCTGAAAATCTTACCAAATATGTCCAAATATTTGAAATAAGCTCAAACATTCAGTGGCTGCTTAGCCATACCTTTTACATTCAACCCACAACAATTAGTGTAAACTGAACTCCGATTTATGTAGAGGAAGAAAATAAATTTGGAGAAGTCAAGCTTGTCATTTTTATGGCTTCTACATTATCTTTATTTCTTTATAAGGTTTGATTAATGGTTTTTCATTGTTGAATGTCAATGAACATTGAACTTGTGCTCAGCATATCACTATGGATAGCAGTGAAATGACAAAGAGCAGAATAGAAGTACATATATTTTAGATGTATTGGATGACTTCTCCAAAATTTTGCTGGACTCTGTAATATCTTTTCCATACTTAAGCCTTATACATTATTTCTGCAAAATAACTGCAGAGATGGAAAGAGCATTAAGATAGCCTCTTATGAACTTGACCATGCATCTCACAGAATAACTGCTCTGTGTAGCTACATGTGTGAGTGACCAGGACAGTGACTGGCCACTGTACATGGCACTGGTGAGGCCACACCTTGAGTACTGTGCTCAGTTTTGGGTCCTTCACTACAAGAAGGATATGGAGGTGCTGAAATGTGTTCAGAGAAGGGCAACAGAGCTTGGGAAGGAGCACAAGTCCAATGATGAGCAACTGAAGGAACCAGGGTTGTTTAGCCTGGAGACAGGAGGACCTTATTGCTCTCTACAACTGCCTAAAAGGAGGTACCTGCAGAGCTCATTGACTTCTCTGGAGAATATGAATCCTCAAAATGTTAAAATCGTGCCATAGATATTTGGGAAAGCATTGAGTTGGTCATGTTTGTCTATTAGAACTTAAAATATTAACAAGTCACTCGTAAAATGAAATCAAGGAGGAGAACTAAAACTACAAGAAATTATGAGGCTGAAATAGGGCACAATGAAAAAACAGAAAAGAGAAAGTAGGACCTAAATTATGGTTACAAAATCCCACAACTGAAGTGTTTCTTTGCAGAGGTCCCATTACCCCTGTGCCATTCTTTCATTGGGAATGTCACCCCATGTTATCACTTACAACACAGATGTTATATAAAGCAGAATTTCCTTATTTTCTATGACGAATCCAAAGGAATGATGCAGTGACATGAGACTGGAGAAACATGGCTAAAAACTCAGCTTTTAGTTTAAACTAAGAAAGATGTATAACAGCCTCTAACTTCCTCAGCCTAGAGTCTGATACCTCTTACAAAGCAAACCAGATTTCCTGATGTGGTGGGTTGACATTGGCTGGACACCACCCAGTCACTCTATCATATTCCCTATCCTCAGCAGAGTGGAGGAGGAAGAAAGTAAGATGGTGTACTAGTTTGAAATCAAACCAGTGGGAGATCACAAGTCAGAATTATAATTTAATAGGGGGAAAAAAATTAAAGGAAATGAATAAATACAGTAGGACAAGAACACTGATGAAGACAGGATACAACCTGACACCCTATGGTGGTTGCAATCCAAGTAGAGTTGTTCTGTTGAAGTGGTGATCCTGTAGCAAAATGGGTCTGAAGAACCAGCAGTAGCTCTTGTCCTCTGGGAGTCCAGTAGGTAAGCGCTCCAGTGGTGTTCAGAGTCTCAGCTTATATCCAGGCTGGAGTGCTTGGTTCCTCCCTCTGGGCAGAGCATCTCACAATGGGATGGTGAGTCATGTGATAAGGCCTGATGGGCCATTAACAGGAGATAGTCCAGGCAGGAGTTATCTGTGAGTCATGGGCAAGGCATTGATGGGCCATTAACAGAGGATAATCCAGAGTGGGGGAGGCAGGGATCACTGCCTCACCTGGTTTCAACAGTTCATGAAGATGGTGATAGAATATACTTCAACCCAGGACAGATGGGAAAAACTTGTGGGTCAAGATAAAGGCAGTGTAATAAAAGCAAAAGCAAAGGTTGTGTGTAGAAGCAAAGGAATACAGAAGATTTATCCTTTGCTTCCAACCAGCAGGTGATGTCCAGCCACTTCCTGTGAAGTAGGTCTTCATTATGTGCCCTGGTTGCCTTGGAAGACAAAGTACTGTAATAATGAATGCTCTGCCTCCTCCTCCTCTCTCTTAGCTTTTATCGCTGAGCCAATATCACATAGTATGGAATATCTCTGATCAGTTTGGGTCAGCTGTCCTGGCTGTATCTGCTCCCACGACCTTGCCCACACCAGGCCTACTGATGGGGGCCAGAATGTTGGAGAGACAGCGCTGATGCTGTGCCAGCACTCCTCAGCAGGAGCCAAAACATTGGTGTATTATCAATACCTTTTTAATTATAAATACAAAGCACAGCACTGTGACGGTACCATGGGAAAATGCATTCCACCTCAGCCACACCCAATCTACCTGATCCAACTCTTGGTAATTGATGTAACTGATCCTTTCCAAGTGGTGTTGTCTTCAAGCAAGTGCAGTAGGAGCCAATTGTCACATTAATTTACCCTGTTAATTATACTAGTGACCACTGACTGAGAAGGCAATAACCAAACACTCTGAAGAGAGAGTAAATGCACTCGGACTCCAGAGCAAAGACACATTTCATAGATTTTGCAGAGATTATGCCCAATCTCCTGTTCATCACTGTTACATCTTAATCACTTTCCAGGATGGGAAGGAATATTCCTCTTGTCAAAACTCTGCTGTTGGCAGAGAATGGGAAGCCTCTTGTCTGCTGTGATCGTACAACTTAAGGTTGATAGGTGTTGGTGCACTGCACCAGGGGAAGCAGGGACAGCAAACTTCTCCTAGTATGGCCAGAGGAAATCCCCTCCAGTCCTCTAAGCTGTTGACCCCAAGCTTATGAAAGCCCTTGATAAATACAAATGAAGCTTGAACCATGAGTCTTAGTTGTGGTTGTTATCCTAATGTGGAGGTGATGATTGTTATCCTTATGTTCATCATGAGCAGCCTCAGGCTCCAGAAGGGATGGGTGAGAGAGAAAGACTTACATCTATGGGTCCAGAATAGCTTGTCACAGCCATCACAGATTTGAGAGTTTTTCTATAAAACTGAAACAAAGCATATCTGTGTGTTTCCTTAAACTGATATCCAGTCTCACTTAAAGGCTCTAAATCACAGTGAGACCATGACCTTTGAGGATTATGTTATGGTGTCTGCTACATGACAACACTTAATGCTGAATTATTAACCCAGGAACATGATTCTGAGACGTCTGTCAAAAAATATTTCTTCATTACTTTAACAGACATAGGCATATTTGGAATAACAGGAGTGATTCTGGAGGCAAAGGTTTAAGGATAAATTTTGAGAGGAAGGTGTGTGGTTCTTTGTGAAGTTAAGTACATTAATTCTTTAGCACACAGATTTATTATTTTGTACATTTGTGAAGTGGATGAGATGATGGAGACACAAGTCTCCTGGTTAGCCCATTTAATATGAGATCCTTACAAAAGGAAGACGTGGCAGGTCTGTGGCTAAGATGACACTGTGATGTAGAAATGAAGCATATCTGGGATCAGTCATGAGAAAAAGGGATTTCAAGGCTGTGACATAGACTACATGGGTGAGAGGGTTTTTAAAACTAAAAAGAGCACAGATAAAGAAGGAGCTGTTTCTGCAAGAGCTGAGTTTTTAATAAGTCATTTGATTCTTGCGAAGTCACTGAGTTTGTGAATATGCTAACATGCTGGAATTTCAATGCCTTTTTGATTTTACAAATAAAGTGTGTTAAATATATATCCTGTTGTTCCTCCTATGTAAGCATATGCCACTTTCTATGGTGACTGTTAACTTTCATGTGAATGTTTTGAAGTATTCATTACACTGAAGACCAAAATATTTAATGGATCACTTGTTATCTAACACTCATCACCTTCTCTAATAAACTGCTGTGATATTCTGTCTTGATTTTTGCAAGCTGTTTGGGTTTGGGTATTTAAGATTTGAAAACTCTCTAAAAATAAAGCACTGTTTTCAAGGAATGCAGTTCAGAAAGCAGTATTTTCTGATGGTTCCTAAAAGCATATCAGGGATGCTGATTTCATAAAGAAATAAATGTATTTCAGACTGGGTTTCTTGGGATGTTTGGGCTGTGCCCAGCAGCTCTTCAAGAGGGGTCTCTTTACAATGCAGAGTGTTTCTGAGTCTGTTAAGAGTGCAATGTAGGAGTTTTCAAGTGTGGCTGGTGGATGCTATGCTTTTACCCAGAGTAATGCAAGGGCTAGGCAAGGAGATGAGGTAAATAAGGTTTCATGCCACCCACTGCTTTTCCTAGACTCCGTAATTTCTTAAAGGCAGACTAGCCTGTTGGAAGTTGAACTTAGCTTTTGTGACACATCCCACCTACCTCTTGTATCCTACAGATATTTCTAATGTGGCATGGAAAACGGATGGCTTGTTTTCCAAGTGTCTCTTGCATTAGCTTTTTAGGGATTTTTTATTCCACCAATGGCATAAAGGCCAAGGAAACGCCAAGAAACGGCTGGAAATCTGGGAAACAGGACTATTTTTTTTAGCTATGGTCAGTGTGAGTGCTGAGCAACATTACTCCTGCAAAAAATTACAAAAATGAATTAAAAGAGGCAAAAACAAAGTTAAAAGAAAATTGAATTGTACTCACTTCTCATATTGCAACAACTAAATTGCCCATTAGTATAATACCTCATATAAAATGTTTTTTGAGGACAGCTCAGGTTGTTTGTTAGAGTGGTGGGCTGGATTCCTCTCACATATCTTCATCTGATAGTAATGCTAACACCAAAATATTTACAGTGCTAGTTGACACTTCACAATGACCACTCCCAGAATGTTGATATTTCAGTGAAACCATTCCTTTGAAAACATCAGTTTTCTATGTGAGCTTCCTATTTATTATTTTGTTAGAAGGCCAAAATACATTGATCAGGACTGAAATAATTTCAGGTAAAAAATGGTACTGCTGTAATTTAAGTTTGCTGAACTCAAGTTTTTAAAAATAATTTTTCAATGGATTCTGAATTAATTCTATCAAAGATAAAAGTATTAGGAAGAACTTCATCCTGTGTCATGAACCATAGGGGATTTCCTTTTCCTATCTGCAAGAGCAAAGTCTGTGGTGTATGGGAAATACAGAATAATGAGGAAATTCAGAGTGCAGAAGAGGAAAGAGTCACAGGAGACCTGTGTTATGGCTCCCACAAAACACTACCCTGGCATATTTTTCCCATGTTTAGGTTAGCCCTTTTTCCCCCGGGCATTTGCTTTTTTGCAAGGGGAAAATGAATTTGACATGTACTGTTATTGCTATAAATATTGACTTCTAGGCTTGACCAGGAGGCTGGATCTCTACTGGTTTCAAAGACACCAAATTCTTGATCTGCATGAATTTTGCTGAAGATTATTTTAAATTTTGTCTGGGATGTCGTACATTTTAGATTAGGTGTTTCACCATCATGAATGGGATGAAAGCACAACTCTGTGTTTCTCAATGGAGTTGGCATATCACAGAGGAATTTTTTCCCCGTAATCTTAGGGAGCTGAGGCAGTGACACTGAAGAGACATGACTTCATAATTTGAGTCTCACCTCACTAAGATGACACTCTCCTTCCTTTATAGCCAAATTTTCCCACTCGGAAAGCGACTAAGGTCTGTGATGCCCTCCTACTTCTGTTTTCTTTATCCCTGAGTCCCTTCATGTGATGTTTCCACATGATTGCTTAGGATATATCCTCTGCCTATGGCTCTGACTGTTAAATTGTCACTTTTATTCCAAGGCTTTCTTTAAATACTGGGTGAAAAACTCTTCTCCTTGTACCCCCTATAACTTCAGCTCTGCTGCTGGTACCAATCTTGACGATCTCTTCATTATCTTCTTTGTGCTCTGTCTCTGCCTCTTTCTTGGTTGTCCCTTAAGAATGGAGTAATTTCCAACACTTCATTTTTTCCTTACCTAAGAAGACTCCATCTTATTTAACTGCACACTGAAATCCCAGTGCTGGCAGACCTGTGAAGAGCTCAAAAGCACAGATGGTGGGTTGCCCCTTTTTACGTCTGTTCTGCAGGGAAAGAAGATGGAAAGAGAAGGCTTTGCTTTAGTCCAGGCTTTGGCACAG
Source organism: Vireo altiloquus (assembly GCA_013396875.1). Taxonomy (NCBI): domain Eukaryota; kingdom Metazoa; phylum Chordata; class Aves; order Passeriformes; family Vireonidae; genus Vireo; species Vireo altiloquus. Next base: position 402,378 of record VZRF01012384.1, read on the forward strand.
CAGCAGGTATGCCGTCAAAGCTGACAAACAGCAGACTGGGCAGGGTATTAAGATGGTATTCAGCAAACCCGGTTTCCAATCCTTGGCTCTGTTTCCAGTACAACAGGTATGAAATTTTCCTTCCTCACTAAGGTGTTGTGAGAGTAAAACCAAGTTAATAACTGTAGATGGCTGGCGTCTGTGGGGTGATGGGCAGACCGCGGTTTTCCAGCTCTGTGCTTAAAACTGCCACAGAACGGATCTGTGTTTCGGGTTTGGGTGCTGTCCTGTGAGGAGCGGATGTGGGAAGCAGCTCCCCGCCCCAAAGGGTGCTCCTGGGAAGACATTTGGGAGCCTCCATGGTGTAAGAATGTGCAAAGGAGAGAAATGTGGTCTCTGAGCATAGCCTGCTGTTAGCCCACTTCTGAATTTGAACATCTGCAAGAATTTGCAACCACAAGGAAGACACAAAGCTAAAGAACATTTTGGGTTTCCGGGTTACAAAATACGTATTCTTTTTGGAAGTTCAGAGAAAGACTTAAATAATTTTTGTTAGGAGGAAAAAGCCCCCTAATTAAATTCTAATTGCAGAGTTTAAATTTTTTCTTCTTTTTATAAACCATGTTAGAAACAGGGCACCTCCTCCGCCCCAAATAAATAGCAGCAGATGTAACTCAATAGACTTCAAACCATTTCAAAGCCTTTGACAGGACAAACAACACTAACATACTTTCCAGTCTCAACCATCTAATAAAGTGTTTACAAATTAGGACATAATGGCCATTGCTTTTCTTCTTTAAAATACAACAGAAAAAAAATCCCCAACCAAACTTGAAATTATCAAATCCATCATTGAACTTTAATTAGCTCTGGCTCTTAGACATTCTGAAACCAACATGAGGAAAAATAATATTTATTTATTTTTTTGTATGCAACAGATTAATGTTTACAAAATGCAGTGTAGTATGAAGTCCTCTGTTCTCTCAGGATGCAAACCATATAGTGACCAGGGTTTCAGTCTCGGTTGGTGATTCCAGTTGAATAACTGGAACAGAGCACAGGTAATCACCATGTGAGTACAACCAGCCACAAATGGCAAAATGCTTAACAATGTCTCAGCTCCAGGGCGCTGTCTCCAGGGCTTTTTTTTCAGGGCTATGGCTCTTAGTGCCCCTGTGCAAGTGTTTGCATAGTAATGCTGCTGTGCTAAATACAGAGACGGACTTGCAAATTAGAAATGGGAGAAATGGACTCAATTTTGTGCTTTGCAAAGCAATGGGCAACTTGACAGTTATCTTTAAATTTAAAAAAATTATTTCTTTTTCTGAAGTGAATTACCCTTCAATTTGTCAAATTACTGCAATACCAAATGAAATGAATTCATGATCAGAACAAATGTGAACTAGAGTTCTATCAGTGAACCAAATTCTGCAACTGACATATTATATTGCATCTTCTTCCATATGAAATGCAAATAGACAGGATCTGGCCTGAGACTGTGTTTAGTACTTCTGATTTCCCTAGAAAAGTGTCTGCATACAAACTGAATCACTCCTGATTGTGCCAGGATTTAGTTAGCGAATGAAATAAATCTCAAGCATGTGACTTCACTGATTCAATGGACCTTAATTGATTTGATTAATATCATACACTTGTATCCATCCTTACATTGATTTCTGGATTTTCCCCTTTCTTTGTTTTATTGACCAATATCACACTATTTTCTACTTGTTTTTGCTATAAAGTGCATATCTCTTTTACCTAAGGAAATTAAACAAAATTCCTTGCTATAGAAAGAAGGCTCTGTCTCTGTCCTTCCTATTTGAGGGTGCCATATGCCCAATTAAACCCTTCTTTTCACCTTGATGATTTTTTTTTTTGTTAAAGATGCAGACATCCAGAGCGTGCAGACTGAGCTATAGAATTGAGGTTGGACCTGGACCAGCAGAAGACTCATTGTTCGAGTCATGTTGGTACAGCTTGAACAAACACTCAAAGCAGCTGGTCAGCTCCAGATGGATTTCATCTCCAGTCAACCGTTACATGCAACCTTGCTTCCAATGCCTTACCTCTCTCTACCCATGCCCTATGCCTATTAGAATTCTTTTCCAGAAATTCTCATTTTCCACCTTCTTTTCAGCAGAGAGATTTTGTGACTGTTTCTTCTTCGGCAGGAGAAGTGTTTTATTCCTCCCTACCATTTTCTGAAGAATAACAAATGACAACAAAATCCCAAAGATCTCCCCTTCCCTTCACTCTAGTTCCCTGTTTTTTTTATTTCAGTGGAGAAAAGCATAGCAGAGAGAAATGGAGAATGTGAAAGCAAAACCACACTTGGTTCTGAAAACAAAAACCAACCAAACAAACAAAAGAAAAAAAAAGGAAAATAAAAATTCCTTTTGAAATCAAGATAAAATTACTTTTATATATTCATGTATAAAAGTCATTTTGCAGCATTTCAATGAAGACAGTTTTCTGTCCTCAGTGAAGTCCACTCTTTAGCTTTGGAAAATGTTTGGTTTAACTTTTTTTTTAATCATCAACTACTGAGCATATCTGCTCTTTTTTTATATCTTCTGACGGCTTTAAGCCAGCTTTTTCTTCTGGGAGTTGAAGCTGTGTCTGTGTTAGTACATTAAACATGCTTGGGTCTGACCCCCCACGAGGCCAAGTGCAGAGTGCCTGGGCAGGCAGAGGAGCTCGGCACTCGGAGCAGGGTGGCTGCCTGTGGAGCACCCGCTCCTGGATCCCCTCTGGCTCCCAAACTGTGCCTGGAAACTGCAGGGGGACACTCCAGCTGGTACTGGCCCAAATTGTGCTGTAATCAGGTCATTCCAACCGCTTAACAGTAGGGATGATCCCTCTTTCCAGGACTCAGGACTTCTTCCATGCACTGGTTATCTTAGTAGTATAGACACAGAGAGTATTCATGTTTTTGTAAGTCCACTAACTCTCTGGATCTTAGAAACGGACTTTAACTGTTGAAATTATGAGGAGTAACTTTTTAGCTAGTTTTAAGAAGCAAGGCATCCTCTCTTCTGTCAGAGGTTGTGCAAACATCGGCTGAGACTTGAAATAATGAGACATATGGGTCACAAACCTGATGGGATCAACATACAACTGTGTCAGCTCACCTCCAAGAACTCTGTGACCCAGCTTTTGCCTATCAGGGCAAGAATTGCAGTTGTAGCATCACTGAGAAGCCCAGGAAAAATGAGCTTGGGTAGAGGATATATCTTCCAAATCTTATACCTCTGAGGCACCATATCATCTAATCAGAAAAACCCCAACTGTGAAAACAGAGTTCACAGTTTACCTGTAGAGCTGCAGTGGTTTGCTGTTCCTTTGAGTCAATCCTGTGTTTATGTAACTGATGTTTAGCCCTCAACCAGGAGAATTCCATGCTGGATGTGCACCATGGGGCTGCACTGCCAGGAGTCAGCAGACATTAAAGTCCCCAGTCTCCAACATGGGCCAGAGCCAGATATGAGCAAATTCTTCTCAAGTTACAAGCTGGTTACAGCCAGAGGTTTAATAATGTGGTTTCACTAGGTAATTGTGCTATCCAAGTTAACTATTAATTAACCTCCCATTAGATGATGTCAGACCATGCTTCACAAGAAACAATTGCCATAGTTTTAACAGTTTTTATTTCCGTGTTGACTTTATTGATTATGCACTAAAAAGATAATCAGGGAAGGATTAGATTGCATTTACTGTCCACTGAGTAAATAATTCTTATATCTGTTTTAATTCAGCCCTTCAAGAAGTTTTATATCTCTGTGAAGGGATTTTATTTGTATTTTTAGCAGAAATGGTGATATCCCATCCTGCTGTGGCAAGGCCCACATACTACTTCTTCAAGTAATCTCTGTTCTTTCTCCCCCTCTACATAGTTAGTTGATAACTTTTTGTTAAACAAGTTTGAAATGAGATTTTACCTCCTTCTGGCAAGGACAACACCTTCTTATTTGTTCTGTGAAGTGGCAGGCAGACTTTTTCAGAGATATGAAAACCCAATTCAAAACACTCCCCTTTCTAATATAAAGGGAATATCAAACTCTGCAAGGTTTGGTTCCTGCTTCTTCAACCAAACTCTTAAAAAATATTGGATCAACAGTTATTTCCTTCCATTGCTGGGACCTTTGGCAATACAGCTGTACAAAATAAGAATACTGTCTCTTCCTGTGTCTGCACCAGTGGCCTTTGAGGTGACCTTTTCCAAATTACAAGGCAGGGTGGTCTGAATGCCACCATTAATTCGGGTTGGCCAAGAAACTGCAATATATGTTACTTCATATGGCCGGCATGACCACAAAAACTCGGACTGCTGCAGTCCTGGAATCCCAGGGCTTGTGTGGACAAGTAGGAACCAATTTTAGTGGTGCTCCCACCACCCCTGTTAGCAGGTTGTTTACCAAGCTATTTTGAGAAACTCATGGGAAGTCAAGAAGATGAGACTGATATTCAAAATAGATGTCTGTCATGTAGCATTTGCAGAATTTATTGTCTGCCAGTTACCAGGGAAGCTCTGTGAGCCATGCTGGCAGCATCAGACTTACTGACAGAGAGATTAAATACTCATTTTGTAATTAGTGGGAGTATTGCTTTGTTTTTATAGCAGTAATACATAGAGGTTCCAACAGAGATTGGGGGCCTCTCTGTGATAAGCATTAGATTTATGTACAATAATAATTAAAGTTCTTGCCTCATACTCCTATGAAGGTCATCTGAAGGATGCTGAGAGATTTCAAAACAAATAAAGTGATTATGAAATGGATCCACCTTGAGCTGTTCAGCTCCCAAAGTTGCAAGATCAAGTCAAGACCACACACAGAGCTCCCCCTCTCCATGTTGTTTATGAATGGTTTACAAGGGGCTCTTCCCAGGGGGTCACTACCACAGGCACTCCAATATTATACCCACTTCTAAAACAGCCTCCACAGAACCGTTATTATGAACATTTTTTCAGATGTTATAAAATAACGGCTTCACAGCGAGTTAACTACTCTCTAGCTTAGTTGGATGGGGAACAATATAGTTTATGTGCTCTGAGCTTTCTCAAGGATTGAATTTATCACTTGGTCAGTGGTAGTGCCCCTGTTTGACAGATGTAGGCCATTTTTGAACAATTTGGCCTTAAAAACAGTGACTGTATTTGGAAAAGTGCTTTTGGCATAGCTAACTTCAATTTTAGCAAACTATAATAAAATGTGGGAGACCTTCCTTATGCTGAAAAAGACATGGAATAGGCTATTTCGGAAAATATTTTAAGAAATGAGATGGCGAGGACATTATCAGGAGAAAAAGAGGCCAGGTTGGACTCTTCACCACACTTCTCTCACTGAGGTGATGGCTTCTGTCAGCTCCTCCTGAAGATCATTTCATTTGCCTGTGTAAAATCTTAGAAATAATGACTCGTGTTGCAATAGAGTCGAGGTGACAGTGCAGTAGTGGGTGTGGGAGGAGTGCTCAGGTGTGACCTCTGGGCAAAAGTGAAAGAGTGGGGCACCTGCTCACAAGCTGCCTTGCCAGAGGAGACTTTGGCAAGTGTTTCAGTACAGAACACTTGTCATGTGTGCATATATTTGTATGTACATTGGGATAGACAGGAGAGTCACATATTTGATGGACACACTTAGGGGGATTATCCAGTGTGCAGAGTACCATGTCTGTGTCACATAAGGGTGTTGGAAAGACAGGGAACAGCTACTTCTCCAGTATAGAGGAATCTTCAGCCAGAGTTGAAAAAAAATACAGAAGAGAGCAAAGATTTTTCTTGTTTCAATTCACAAGAAGATGTGCTTCTGATGAGAAAGGACAGGGACATCCAACACTTAGTGGACTTGTTGAAGATGGTAGTTTGTAGTGGTGACATGGAGCTATAGAAAATATGACGAACAGGGAAAGAAGAGCTAGTGAAAAGTGTTAATTTAATGGTAAGGGAGTGAGACAAACTTGGACGGGCTGCAAAGGAAGAATGAAGACTCCAGTGTTTTAAGGCTAGGCAGGGGTAGAGAGGGACAAACCACTGTAGCCAAGGACTGGGAAGAATGTGATGGTTTAGGAATGTGACTTCAGATACAGGCCTGTCCTTGCAGGACACATGTTCACTGAGCCTGTGGCCAAGGTCAGCCTTGGTTTGACCAGGCACAGTCCAGCATGCATCCTTCCCCCACTACTAAAGTGGAAGGAGTTTTCCCTTTGTGATATGTTCTGTGAAAGCTGAAGCACTCAGTGATACTGGCAGCATCCTCCCTGAGCATGACCCAACCTTGTCAGTGAATGCTGAAGGTGCAAGGCATGAAGGATGTGAGATGCTAGACCTGGTCATGTTGGAAAAGGCTCCTCACTGGCTAAACAAATCATAGTGTTGAACATCTGGCATTGAATTCAAGTTATTGACATTGGGTCACAGTCCCATAAGTAGTCTTCTCTCCATTGCCTTCCCCCAAGCCTCATGAACAACAGCAATTTCCTGGTGTAGCAGATGGGCTGGAAAACAAGACCAAACTCTTCTGGGACACTGCATGCAAGCAGTGAGACAAGGGCAAAGCAACTCTGGCTGTGTCTGAGGATATGTTGGCCAGCAAGCAGTATGTTCGTCAGGAAAGTTCATTGCCAGAGGCCACCCAGGCTGGAGACGTCCTTGAAAGGGTGGTGTGAATGTCAGCTTGAATGTTTCTTCTTCTGTGGAGACCTTAACAGCCAGATGTAATCCTTCTGTCACCCTCTCTAGGGTTTGACAGCAAAAAGGTGACTTTTAATGCAAACAATTCACTTATTCAAGTTAAAGTTTGGGTGCAGATCAGCTCCAAACAGTTCTAACAAGGTGAGCTGTGTGCATGAATTTAGACATCTTCATGTTTCCAGCCTCTGACCTTCCTTTTATTGCCGGTGAAGCACAAGACCAAAGAATCTCTATTGACAGTGATTACAATAAAGGACTAAACTTACTTTATATCTGCCTCATCTTTGAACATGAGTGTTGGCTAACATGCAACCATTCTTGGGGTGGAGCACAGCAGCCATTTTGTATGCAGCAGATCTTACCAATAATTTTCAAGGAGTGGGACAAGTGGCAAATAACTTCCTTAATTGAAAATTGTGTGGGAATTTCACAGTGCACAGAATATAATTAACCACGCTGGAATCTGGCCAAGGAACCAAGGTTAACACCGCTGTACTTGCAGAAGTGCCACTGGTAAAGCAACACCTCCTGAAAACTTTAGAACCTAATCCATCCCTATAAAATAAATAAAAGACATGTCTTTGAAATGTGGTGTACAGCTTTTATTTATATTTGGCCATGCCTTCATCACTTACCACTGAAACAGTCAATCATGGCTGTACACTAAAATCAGAAGTATATACAACTTTTAATGACATATATTTTTTTAGTGAATCAAAGTTGAGTTAGTATATTGCATTATGCCAATTCTTTATAAAATTGAGCCAAAGTCATCTAATGTATGCAACACATTTTATCAAATGTGTAAGAAATATTTGGAAGAAGAATGTTGTTTATATAGAAGGAAGGGGGGAAAAGTAAAGTTGGCAACATATCACGCAAAAATTAGTTCAGTAAAAGGGGAAAAAAAAATCAAGCTATGTGCCAGAGTTTCAGTCACAGTCAGATGAGCTTTTCTGAGCTTGCAAGTACTATACAAATGTGAAAAACACACACTTGGTGCAGGAGGAAGCTAAGAAGGAAATAGTTGATGGAGAAGTCAGGGCTGTTTATGCCAACGGTGACGCTGCAAGTCAGACAGAAAAAAAGCAGCAAGAAATGAAGTCATGCCTAAAGCCTGGGTTTATCTCTCACATTGCTGGAGCCGTGTTGCAGATTCTTTAGGCCACAGTGTGGGACAGCTATGAGCCTTGTCACACAAAAAGTGCTGCTTCTTTTCCAGAGGGAGCATGATTCTCATCATGGCTGCAACCCAATAAGCTAAAAAGTACTATGTAAAGTTACATTTACCTGTTGTGTAAAACCTGGATTGGTCATGCAGAATTTGGCCTGATGTGAATCACAGAATCATAGAACGGTTTGAGTTGGAAGGAACCCTCCTGTCATGAGCAGGCACACTTTCCACTAGACCAGGTTTCTCAATGCCCAATCCAGACTGGCCTTGGGCATCCACAGCTTCTCAGGGCAACCTCTATCAGGGCATCACTACCCTCACAGTAAAGAATTTCTTCCTAATATTTAATGTAAAGCTACTTCCCTCAGTTTGAAGAGATTCCCCTTGAAGGTCCTTAAGAACCTGTCCAGGTGAACCAAGCAAGACCTCAAACTTTCTACCCTCAGGACTGAAGCGTGAAAGATTATCAGAGTGAGATTTTAGAGAGTTTAGGAAGTTTTTTTAGAGATTTTAGAAAGTTCAGTAATGCAAAATTCCCAAAAGTTGTAGGTGTGGTACATGTCTTTGCAGCTGCAGTGGTGCTGCAGGGTTACAACAGCAGTACAGCAGTGGGTGAAAAACTTTTTGCACCTTATTAATGCCTCTGAAAAAGTCCCTACTCTGCCCTGGATTGAAGGACTGCTTGCAGCATGGTGTTTATTTGTCCCTGTGACAGGCCAGGTGACTGGAGGCCAGTGGAGAAGCCCAGTGCTGGGTTTTGGAGGGGTAGAGCAGGAACCTTTGGGGCTGAGATTGCTGCCCTGGTTGCCATTGACTGTACTGCTGCCAGGTCTGACCTCCCCTGATTTAGGGCGAATATGGGGACATGTATTTTGGGCTGAGTGGGCCGAAACAGCAGGAGCCTCTGCCCAGTGGGCAGGCAGGGTTTGGAGCTGCCAAGCTGTTGTCCTGGGGTGGGCTACCAGTCCTTTCTGGGCAGATTCAGGCTGATTCAGAGTGTCATGGCTCAGCACTTGGGAAGTGGAAGGAAGATAATGAGGAAGGCCTTGCCTTAGAAGAAAACGTGAAGCATTTTTGGGTTTAATGTAACTGAAGAGGGGCTTGGTTCGCCGTTTGTCCCATGAAATAAGACTCTGTTTACAGTCTTTCAAACTTAGTAGTATTGCATCAGAGAAATAACTGACACTAGAATTAATTTCTCCAGACCACTGAGAAGATTACCTCCCAGAATATTGACTGACTGCTTTGGTCAGTAGGTAACAGTGTACAGCTTACTGGAAGAGTGTTTGCTGTTTTGTGTTTTGTGTTCCCTTGCTGAATGCTTCAGATTTCACTGGTGGAGATTTCATACTGAGTCTGCCTTTTTTGTTTGCATTACAAGGCTTTTAAGTTGCTGATGGAAATATCTGCCCTTCCGTACCAGCACAGCCAAGGGTAACATCCCCATGCCAAATACTAGAGGGGATGCCATCAGCCCCTTAAATCAAGCAAACTACATTTACTAGTAATGTACTACAAATTGCTAGTCTTCCCGTTCCCTGATGCTGTGGAAGTGGGTGCCAGGGGCACTGAGGGGCTGGCAGGGTTTAGGAGAAGGATGAGAAGCAGCTTTTGCAGTCACTTGCTGAGCCCTGTCCCAGGGAGAGGTGGGCTGTGGGGCCTTCGGCCTCAATGGCAGAAACACGGGCAGGATTTTGAGTCACATCATAACTATAGCAAATTTCCACTGAGCAAAAAAACGTATAAAGAAACACTCCAAAGAGGCTAAGCCCTCTGGCTGGGCTGGGTGATGGAGGGAGTCAAATGGCTGGAAAACATTGCTAAACAGTTAAATCCAGCAGTGAGTGATGAAGCAGCTGATTCTCTAAACACAGAATTTCCCTGCAGCCTAAGTTGGATTTGAGGGGAGTGTTGCCCTAGCAGGAGGGGAAGGGCTGCTAGGGAAGAGTGGGGCATGGAGAAGGGGATCGGTATGCACCCAGAGTGCTCAAACCTTGGAGCCATTTCTCAGGCAAAACTCCAAGGCACCAGCCCCTTAATGCAATTTCACTGGGGCTTTGAATGCAATTTTTACACAGCATCTTTCTCTTTGACAAATCCAAACCCTTTCATCAGTGATGACTGGCACCAGCCCCCTGTGGCTCCTCTTGGACTGGATTCAAGTTGTATGTTGTTTTTTGCTATAAATCTTTCTATCCCACTCCCCTTGCCCTGTCCCACTCCCCACCTTTTAAATTCTTCATTGATTTAATGCTCCCCCTCCAGAGGCTATCAAACAGCTTTTCCCTGAACACTTTTGGTTGCTCCAGTGAAATGGGCTTGGAAGAAAAGTGGTTCCAGGCTGAGCACTTGAAGAGGTTATACATGAGCTCTGTACAGAGATTGAAAAGCTCTGAGTTGTTATAGCAGCTGTCCCAGCTGAAAAAATGTCAGGGAGTGGGATCATTTTCTGTGTATTTTATGGACAGGGAATAGGCCAGGTTTGCTGGTATTTGAGTTACTCTGGGGTTGTTCAGCCAACCCCTACACTTTGTAGGATAGTAATCGGATCCTCAGTGCCCTTGAAGTGCTCTAGCACTCAGTGTAGAAAGGAATAGTTCTATGCCAAGCCCTAAGTGGACTTTTAAGTATGTAAGCCATTTTTCTTCTTGTAAAATCTAGGTTTGGTTCTGTAAAAAGACTTGGACACCTTTTTTCCTGGGAGTTTGATTCAATTTTTCTCTTTATTAAGGCTGAGCAAACTATTCTCAGGGGCTAATTCCCTCTCCCCTTCTGTTTTTCTGTTTGTGATTAAGACAGGATTTGATAATAATTAATTATTTAAAGTTTGTCAACCGCACTTGGAGCAGTACTTGGAGCAAATGCAACCACTGGGTCATTTGCACTTGTTTTGCTGGTTAGCTGAAGTTTTCCACAAAATTTAAGGCCAGAGGGGACCATTAGAACAGTCGGTCTGACCCCCTGTATATCACAAGCCATTAAATTTCACCCAGTCAGCCTCCTACTGAGCCAAATAATGTCAGAGTTGGCTAAATCACAGAGCCCAGAATCATATCCAGCCTGGATTTGAAGACATCCAGGGCCACAGTCTCTGAAGCTCTCTTGGTAGTTTGAAACAATGATTTAAAATTGTGCCTTGTTTCCTATTTGAATTTGGTTGGAAACTGAATCCAGGCTTTGGTTCATGTTATGCCTTTCCTGCCAGGTGATACAGCCATTTTGTACATGGCACTTCGTCTCCATGAAGGTATTTATAGATGCTGTTATCAAGTCACATCCCAGTCCTTTCTCTGCCTGTTAAAGAGGTAATGCAAACAGATTGTGCTTTATGAATTTCTCCAAATAAGGAAATTTGTATTTCATTTTAAAAACACTTAAAAATTATTTAATTGTCTTCTCAGGTACTTGACTATCCTTTTCAGAAGACGGGTGGCAGAACTGCAGAAAATCTTTCTGTCTTGAAAATATACAGGAAAAGTTTTCTAAATCCTAGACCTGGGTGTATGTCTGCTGTGAGCATTGTCTCACCACGTGCTTATGGGCAATGCCCAGGCACAGGCTGTTCTCTGGCCTTAGCTTGCTATTTTATCATTTGTAAGGGGAGAGAGTGATCAAATTTGTGAAAAACATTTTTCCTTGGTACATTCTTACATCTTAGAGGTTTAAAGAACTTTCTCATTCTGCAGAGAGCTTGCAGAAAGCAAGATAATTGTGGTTCTTTCCTGAAAAATGAGAAGGTGGACCTCAGCCAAAGGCTTGAGTGTCCATCCCTGTTGCCTGAGTAAGACACTCTTGAGCGGATTTTGCTGCTGTTACACCTCTTCTCTGGGAGCCATATTGCTAAATCATCAGCTATGCCATCTGACCATACAGCAGCTGAATATTCTCATCATGCTACAGAGCTGGAGCTCTTGTCTCCTTTGGGAACTCTTCTGCTTGACCTAATCATCACATAGTTATGGGTTAAAGCTGTTTGATGAGGAAAAAATTTGGTGAAAAATACAAAGAGCTTAGGACTCTCATACCGTCACACTGCTCTGTATTCCTTGTTAGGCGTGCAGCTCAGCATTTGATTGCTTTAAAACATTCTTACTTTATTACTCCCAAGACGCTGATGAAAAGCGAGCTGAATAGTGTACAGCCCAGCTCTGATCACAGAAGACCTCTCCATCAGGTGCACCCATATGGAAAATTCGCTTGCTGATAACTACTTTTGGATATGTACTGAAGCCAGCACTTGGTTCAGTTACCGCAGCCTTTACTGACTGCGTATAATGTTAATTTTAGTGAGATGAACACACCCTAGAAGCTGAGGCATACTTCAGCTGCACATTTAACAACCTAATAAACACCAGTCCAACTTAATTTTTAGGATGACAAGACCTCTTCCTTGTGAAACGGTACTGAATGCTAGTAATTATATTCTTGTCATACCATTCTTTACTTGTTACCAACTTTTAAATGATGTTCAAGATTAACATCCACTTACCCAGATTTTGACCACCTGCTCCTCATGGCCTGTCCTTTCTGTGCTTTGGCACATCACAGTATGCTTTAAACTTCTGGAATATATCCAGTGTTCAAAGAGGCATCAAAATTGAATATAATCAATATAATCTGGCTAATTGCTGCCTTAAGCAGAAGTCTATGGACTTTTAGATGTATATTCTGTGGGCCTCTCCATAAAAAAATTATTACCTTCAGTAGATCTTCAACATCTTTCTTACTGTGATGGAATCAAAGTTTCTTATCATATTCTGATGACATGAATATGTTATTTACATTTTACCATGCTTTCCATGTATAGGCCAGAACTAGATACCCAACACTTCTGCCTTCTTACATATTTTTCTGCAAAACAGATATTTTCTAGAATGACTTTTAAAATATAACAAGGCTTTATCCTTTATTGTTATTATTATGGGTAGTTTATCCTGATATCTTCAGACTTACATATTAACTTTACACACTTTGGGTTTTAGTTTACATTAATTGCTCTCTTCTTTGCTTAACTTTCTGTTATTATTGCTCCTTTATGTCTAACTTCATCCGAATGGCCTTTTAGACAATGTTAGTATCTTTCTTGATTATGACATTATGCTTTTGGCTAACTGAGAAACTCCAAACATCACCTATATTTCTGTTTCCTAGTTTTGAATTCCCAGCCAAATTACCTTCCAATTTTCTTTCTTTCTTTCTCTCTCTCTCTTTCTTTCTTTCTCTCTCTCTCTTTCTTTCTTTCTCTCTCTCTCTTTCTTTCTTTCTCTCTCTCTCTTTCTTTCTTTCTTTCTTTCTTTCTTTTTTCTTCTCTCCCTCCCTCCCTCTCTTTCTCTCTTCTTGGAAAGATCTTCTGTAGCAATTGATAAGTTTTGTTTGCATAACTATGTCTCTATAAAACTGTATTTAAGTAGACCAAACATTAAAAATGGCTTTATTTTGGTCCATGCTGATGTCTTTTTGATGAAGATTGCTGTTGCAGTTTACTGTCTGTAATTTTTACTTAAAATGAAGTATAAACAGTTGCATTCTATGCAAGACATTTTATTAGAAAAATGTCACAGGTATCTTAAAGAAATTGTGCTGATGTCTTGCTGCTGGATGTGGAAGTATGACTTGACTCCATCTGCCAAACTGTAGTTTTCATACTAGCTGTCCTATCTCTGGTTTGACTCATTGGTCTAAAAGAAATCTTCACCTCTGTTTGACAACTCACTGCTGGCTGCTTGTTTTATGGGATTTGTCACCTGAGATATATGCTCTAGAGGGTTTTTCTTTGTTTGTTGGTTTGTTTTCCAATTCTTGCTCAGATTTTAAAAAAATGCAAGTGAGCTATGTAAGATATTCCTGTGGGATGAAGTTTGACCTAGGCCAGGAGGAGTTGAGTGAAGACTTTGCAGCTCCTCCTTTCTCCCTCTTTTGGGCCCCTTTAGAATCACTTCAGTGAAGCAGTTAAACACTTTTCCCGCAATCCTTGCTATGACATTTAGTCCATCGTTCATATTTACGCAGCCACGTGTGAGCTCCTCTATAAGAACAATGAGAGTAAATACCCCATGTGGAGACCTGCATATAAATTTCTATCCTGGCTTGAATCTTCACTTATCTTTTTTTTTTTGTTACAAACTGTAAGAAAGTGCCTGGATATGAATTGTGAACAGCTTCCCTCCTGCTACTTCAAAAGAGTGTATTATTCATGTAATGAACAGGCTTAGTGCCGGACTTGACAAAACACTGGGAAATACACTGTTGGGCACAATTCTGAACTGGCAGGGAACTGGACTGGATGACCTAATAGGGCTCTTTCATCTCCAGTTACTTATGATTTTCAATGCTAATTAAAACCTCACTAGCTAGTGGGGAAGAATATCACGGCCAATTCAAATAACTTCTTAAAAACTTTCCTTCTGTTTATTTTTTCCACTTGCCCACTTCAATTTTATACACATATCACTTAAAAACACCCTTAATTACAAAAGTGTCCAGCTATAAAACTACAGAACAAACAAACAAAGCCATTTACACAGCTTGTAATAAAACTGCAAAGGCCAGGAAATAAATTATTTTACTTTATTAAGGAAAAAGAAAGTAATTTCTCTAGTACTACCCAGGTCCCCAGGTGTGCTGGGGTATGGCTGTGCTCTCAGCTTACCTTTTATCTGAGATCTCCCTTAGCTCTCACCAGATCTGGACACTGACATGTGTCATGGGGAATTCTTTTACTTTATAAAAATAGTCAGCCTTCAGACTTCTGCTGAGCAACTGCTTCAGCTTGATGCCTTGCAGGAGAAGAGCAGCCCAAGCCTGCTGGCTTTCACCATCTTGAGACCTATGTCCAGGATGGGCCCGAAGTTGGATGCTCAGCTTCTCCTGAGCCCTCGGAGGCTTCAGGGGGACTGGGGCTCCTCTCACAGCCTCCTGGCCACAGCTGCTGGGCAGTTTCATGTAAGTGAAATCTGGGTCTGGCGTTGGCCCAGGGATGGACATGCTACAGCAGTGAAGCACGAGTGTTCTCCCTGATGGGCTCATACGCAAACCCAGATGATTTCTTGTCTTTCCTCAAGGTATCAAAACCACGGAAACACTAGAGAAGACCTTCGAGAAAACCTGTCAAAAGCTGAAAAATTAAATGGGAGGACCACAACCATTAAGGTTTAAGGACACATTCACGCAGAACATTAATAGAATAATCTTGGGTGAACAGGATGACTGAAGGTCATGTAGCCCAACCACCACGTAAAGCAGGGCTGACTTTGAAGTCCAACTTGAACAGAGAAAATTACTCAGGGTCATGTCCTGTAAAATTCTTAATATCTCCAAGGACAGAAGCTCCACAACCTCTGTGCTAGTGTTAGACCACCTTCATAGTAAGATCTTCTTCCCTAACAACCAAATAGATTTTACAGTATGTTACTGCTTGTGCTATCCTTTCATTGTGTACCTCTGAGAAGAGTAAAAATGTCAAGGAAAATAGGAAAAAAATCAAAGTAGTAATACGTAATAATACACATAAAATAATTCAGACAACCTGTTTACTGCCTGGAAACTTTATTTAAAGAGAAATGTCCCTGAGTGGTTGTTATTGCTGCAGTGACACACTGTCTAGAAACAGTGCAGCTGTATTTGCATTCACCTTGCTAAACGGGTTGTCAAAACTGCAAAGTGCGAGGTCAATTAAGAAATAACAGAGATTAGAGCTGACCCGAGTAGATGATTAAATTGCATTTCCAAGAGTGTCATTTTAGCCTGTAGGGTTCTTCAGATCATCAGGTAAGACTATAAAGAAGAGTTGTCCAGCAGGAGGTATTTGAGCATCAAAACCTGTCTATGCACTGTGATGAATCCTGATGATGATTTTCCTGAGAGACCTTTCTTGACCTTGGGGCAAGGGGGTGGTAAGGGTTGCTTTAAAGGTGAATTCAGTAAAGACTTCCCTCTTGTATTAATGTGGCCAGAGTCACACATGTTCCTTTGACAGCAGAAAGATGCTACATCACAGTCACAGAACATTTTGGGGTGCACTTTAGAAACTTTTCTAAGTTTTCCTCGAGATAGGTTTGAAAAGAAGGCAGTGGAGAACACTACTTTTGGTAGAAATATACTTGTTATGAAAGGTATGGAAAAGAATCATGCCCTGAGGTTTGTTGGGCATGCACAAGTCCCCAGATGAACAGTGGTCAATAGGAATGACAGATATATCTTATATAGCATGTTACATGCAATTAATTTAAATTTTGATTTTCTCTCCTTCTAGCCTACTTTTTTTAACATTAAAATTGTATGTAGTAGTTTAATGAGGACCATAAACTTGCACTTTCCAGCAGCCTGAATTAATAAACTATCAGAGTTCACACATCTTTGTCCAAGAAATGTCTGGTTTTCCATAGATCTTTTTTCTTTTGTTAATTCATTTTCAAAGAAAAGATTTTTTTCATGTTCTGAACAGGAGTAGTATGAATAAGTTGGCAATTACCTATTAAATAGTGGTATGCTTGAAGGAGAGTCAGACTGGAAAGGAGTTTGTATTAGACAGTATCCTCAAGAAAAACGTTCATTTGTATCTCACTTTATTCTGTTTGTAGGTATTTTTGGATGAATTATAACTGCCATTCTCTTAAAAGAGTTTCTCTTCCTAACAGATTTTGGGTCAAGTTGTTAATATCAACTGTGTGGTGATGGCCAACTTCTGTAGAAATATGAAAGTCGGAAATTCAATGGAAAGAAAACATTTCTTCTGTTCCAGGATGTGGGCAAACGCTTATGGGTGAAATAGAGCTGAAGGGCAAGGAATGTATATATTTTTTGGCCTGACCCTCCAATATATCCATTGATTTATGTCAGGAAGGCAGCAGAATATGTTCCCATGACTTTACAAGCCCACATGGGAAGAGGAGAACATTTTCATTTAAATTAAAAAGATAGAATTAACCCTAGTTAGAGAAGGTTTAATGCTATTGCAATCAGGCAAATGAGAGGTTTGCACACTTTTTTACAATTTTATTTTGGGTGCTGGATGGACACAGAAGCTGCACATTTTAACATTGGTATTGTCTGGCTCGAAACCAAGATATATCTGTGACCCTGCTCATCTCTCATGCACATCAGGATGTGTAACCTTACCCTGACAAATGTAGGAAGAAATATATCTTGGAGTAATTTTTAAAATTTTCCACAAAGAAATTGAGTTGTTTCGAAAATTGATTGTTACTTCAATACAGAGCCCTTCAGAGACAGATGTCTTCAGAGGCCAACAACTGGCCAGGAAGCTACTTCCTAGCTGAATCTCCACTGACTGCAGGTGATTTGACGCAGAAAGGACAAAGATGCACTTTTTGTTCTGGAAGGTGCTTCTGGTGCTCCCATGCCTCATGTCTCTGGCTTCACAGCTTCACAGTGGCCACCTGAGTTGATTTTGGACTGGGAGATAGTCTATATTATGTCTGGGACAACTGGGCATACCCCAACAAAAATAGCTCTTACACATTATTAAAGTGCTTTACTAGAGGGCAGGGGATTTAAAGGAGGGAGAAGGTTTCATCCAGAGAAATGCTCTTTTACAGCCTGCAGCCAGCTGGATTCTTGAGGGGTTGCTTCAGATTGGAAAGGAGGGAATAAAATAATTATCCTTCCTTAAAAAATAAGGGTCTTAAATTGATTTCACTTAACTTCCAGCCTGAATGGAGTGACTTATGATTTACAGCAAGGTGAGATCAGAATCGGGCCTACCATCTTAGCTTTTTTTTTTTTTTTTTTTTTTTGTAAAAGCTATTTTCATCTCTAGATGTCATGGACCTTTCTGGGTCCCATCTGTTCAGGGGTGTCTACAGCATTACTCTATAGACAGGGTATTTTTCTGGGCAGAGATTTAATTCCACTGATTATTCACCAGCCTTAGTGATACTGAACTTACACAGTCTATTTGATTTCACATTTTGGAATATATTGGCTAGAGTGTGCTTTCTATAGCCTTTAAACCAGGTTTTTAGTGCTAGTGCTTGCTAAAAGAGCCAGACTTCCGGCCCTGAGAAGCAGCTTGTTCTGTTGTAACACATTGCCGTAGATCTGGAAGTTTTCTTTAGATTGCTGTCATGTCTGAGATTTGATGTGGAAAGGACAGTTTGTGAAAAAAAAAGAAGATAAATTGATCATCATTTTTTGCCTCTTACTGGGACTGCTGACTTGTGTTTCAGTTCCAGCAGCACTTCACTGATAGCTTTTTCCCAGTGGCAGAAATTGTCCTTTAGAAGATACGATTTGCCCAGGACAAAACCAGCTTAAGTAGTTGTCTGGCAAAGAGCTTTCAGAAGCTTCCCAGGTCAGATTTATGTATCTTTTACATCTCTTTCCTTCATATTTCATGAAGAAAATGCAATGAAGTAGGGCTGAACTGGGGAATGAAATGAGAGCGCATTGGAGAATTCAGCAGAGATGCTGAGGTAGAGGGATCCACATGACTGCTAGTAGAAGTCCTTTGGAAAATTGGGGTTTTTTTCATTCCCTGTTACACAACTAACAGAAACCAATCTCACTAGATGACCCCCTTACAAGAGTTGCAGGTCAATATATCTTGTTATATAGCTGCCTCTGCTGTGCAGTTCACAGTGGCTAAAGTACAGCTCCAATCTGTGATAGTTAATGTACTTCCTGAAGTGTGGATCCACCTTGAGATGACAGTTGTCAAAGCCTGGAAGTTTTGGTGTTTATTCTCACCCCTCTGGGATCAGTCGACAGACCCCCATCAGCTGATGAGTGTTGGAACTCTAGGCCCAGATGTTCAAATGAGCAGCTGAGCGTTTAGTTGGTTAAAGAGAAAACATAGTAGAATTAGTAGAAAAAGATAAAACACAATAGAATGTCCAAATCCCAAACAGCTCCTCAAAACTTGCACCCTGTTTTTCATTGTAAGAAGTGCTATTACTGTGACTTCACTGGATTTTGACCAATGCATCTCAGAGTGATACTGCTGTTATTTGCCCAGAACTGCTTCCCTGTCAACTGGGTTGAGTGGTGTGGTGCATGTGTCACTACTCAGCACAGGAGATGTCCCTCTGGATGTCAAGAGGACCATGGTCTGGTAGGATGTGTGGTTCATTCCCACTCACTGAAGGTGTCTGTGCATACAACTTCCATCTCTCAGCACAGTGGCTCCATCTCTGTCAGTGCAGAAGGCCACCAAGTAGTGTCCTCCATCTTCCTGATAAGGCTGTAGGAAGGAAGACTGTATCAGTCTGACCCTGCCTGGATGTCAGACACCCACCAAAGCTGCTCTATGACTCCCCTCCACAGCTGGACAGGGGAGAGAAACTAATGAAAGGCTCAAGAGTTGACATGAGGACAGGGAGAGATCACAAACTGAATTCTGTCACAGGCAAAACAGACTCACTTTGGGGATATTAGTCGAATTTATTACAAACAAAATCAGAGCAGCATATGAGAAGTAAAATTAATCTTAAAAACACCTTCCTCCCACTCCCCACTACTTCCTAGGCTTTACCTTCTTTCCCTGCGGTGCTGGTGTCCCTCCCACAGAACAGAATCCTCCACAAACTTATCCAACATGAGTCCATCCCATGGGCAAGAATTGTCCAGAAACTGCTCCAACATAGGTCACTCTCTCACAGGGTGCAGTCCTTCAGGCACAGCCTGCTCCAATAGGGGTCCCCTGCAAAGTCACAAGTCCGGTAGGAAATTATCCAATTATCCAGGAAATCTGGTCCAGCCTGGGCTCCCCTTTCTGTGGGTCTGCAGGTCCCTGCCAGGACCCTGCTCCATGGGGTCAGCCTCCTCTCAGGCATCCACCTGCTCCAGTGTGAGTCTCCTCCACAGGCCGCAGAGAGATGTCTGCATCCCTGTGGTCCTCCATGGGCTGCAGGAGCACAGCTGCCTCACCATGGTCTGCACCATGGGCAAGAATCCCAGCTCCACTGCCTGGAGCACCTCCTGCCACTCCTTCTTCACTGACCTTGGTGTCTGCATTGTTGGTCCTCTCACATATTCTCACTCCTCTCTCTGGAACAGCAGATAAAAAAACCCCCTTTTTTTTCTTCCCTTCTTAAATATGTTATCACAGAGGCATTACTATCATTCCTGGTTGGCTTAGCCTTGCCAAGCAGAGGGTCTCTCCTGGAGCTGGCTGGCATTGGCTCTGCCAGACATGGGGGAAGCTTCTGAGAGCTTCTCACAGAGGCCAGACCTGTAGCCCCCTTGCTACCCAAACCTGGCCACATAATACAAAGAGTTGCTGTGCCACAGGAGCAGGATGCTTCCCCTGCCAGCCTGGGGACTACATGTTTCAGCTAGAAGTTCAGGACTCTGGGAGGCCTTGCTCCTTTGGCATTACATGATTATTGAATAAAACATATGAACTATTTGGGAATGAAGAGCATACACCAAATGATTCCCTATTTGTTTTTTTCGTCAGCCACTGGAAGTATCTATGGGTGGGAATCCTCTCCTCTGACTGCATGTGTCTGTGTCTGAGCAGAGCAGAGGTGGATATAGATATTGCCTGACACTGTGATGAGATTTGCCAGATGCGTTGGGTGACATGCACCATTATGCCCATACACAGCTCAGAGCAAGTGAGGAGAAACAGGCCTTCTCTGTATTTCTGTTCTCTGCTAGTTACTGGATAATTGCCAGGTATGTTCACACAATTAATTCCGAGTTGATGCAGCAGGGAAGCCTTCTTCAGGCTGACAACCACCTTACCCATCAGTTAAAAAAGGAAAACCAGAAAACCTACTGCCATCTTGTGTCCCACTGGTGTTTACCAGTTGGAGGGAAAGACCAAGAGAGATAAAGTATTCAGTATTTAGTATTCAATATTTAAATACACAAAATGATGACATTTCGCCAAAACCTGTAACTTTAATGAACAGCCTCATCAGAGGAATTGGAGACCCTAAGGATGATCCTCATGGAAACAGACATCAGTAGGGAGCCAGCTCTGACCTTTATCTCTTGGTAAAAGACTTGTGCACCCATGGATTGTGTGGAAAACCATGACTAGGTTGCTTTGCAAGCACACTGTTTCACAAGGATCCTGCAGAATACTCCCAACTGTGGTGTTGGTCTCAGTCATCTGTGGGCTGCAGATTGAGTGAGTGAAGATTGGGCTGCAATCTGACATCGGAGCAAAGGTCTTTTGTTTCTTTTTCCTGAAAGCAACAGTTCAAAAGTTGATCTGGATGAAATTTTGTTGTTTATTTTTAGTTGCTGAAAATGCACTTTTATGTTATTAAATTTTCTGAGAAAGGAGAAAAACAATTAAAACTTTTTGACACAATATTTGAAAAAGAATAATTCTTGCATTTGTTTTGAGATTTCTATTTTTAGAGGCTGATCTAGCCTTAATTGAAAAATAATAAAGTACTTCCCCTTCCCCTCTCCACTCCCTAGGAAAACAAAAGGCTTTGTATTTACTTTTGTTTGAAATAAACCTTTTGTTAGATTGAAAGTTTTAAGTGCTTTGCTTTGGGTGGGGACACTGAAAATAATTTGGTTTTGGTTGACCCCAAACAGGTTTTGGCTAGTGAGATGAAAAAAATCTAATTTTTTGCTTAGTTCTTGACATGAGTTTGAGTCCTGATGCTGCAAGCATCCAAAAAAAATTGTTCTGTTTTGTGTTTCAGCCGAACATGAATGTCTTCTATGGTGACTTAGTCAAACCTCTCTCTCCTACAAAGGAGCAACATTTGTAGAACAGTTGTGGTAGGTCAGGCAGAGCTGTAGGCAGTAATACAACGTCCATCCTTCCCTCTGTGCCTTTTGAGGCAGCTTCAAGAGATACTCTGCTGGGGGTTAGAAGGACAGGCAGTACTCACTGAGATCAGACCCAGCCTGACAAGAAACCAAACTCTGGGTGGTGGTAGAGAAAGTGAGCTGGCCTGCTCTTGCTGATGAGGAGGGATTTGGATGCAGTGGTTAATTTGTTTTTTGGTTAGAAGCTGCAATAGAAGCAATTTTATGGATCTTTCTGGCAAAGGCCATACAATGAGTTTTTCCCTCTTGCACTCCTATTCATTCATAATTCTGGCTATGGTAGACAATGTCACATTTTGAGATTGGGGATGTATGGACCATATTATTTTTTGGAAAGATGTCTAAGTGGTCTTGCATTAACTCACAAACTTGGCTCATCACAGGCAAATTGGGTACTTGCATTTCCTATGACTTCAAGATGTGCAGCGACAGGAAACAAGCGTAATGTGTATGAACAGCAATGAATAAAAGCTGAAGAAATACAGGGTACCAGGTTTCCTAACACTAAACTACAACTATGTGTAGTATTGGAGACAGCTGAGTTATCGCTGCAGAATTAAAGAACAAAATGCCTGCGGATTGTCATACTATACATATGTTCAGAATCAATATTTAAGGCTGAGACAGTAAAAACATGTTGCAGAACTGCACAGTTGGAGAGATGGGAAAATCGATTATTGCATTTTGATTTGAAATACTTGCAACCCTAAACATGACTGTGCAGCTTCTAATCTGATACAGCCTGGCACTGCTCATCTGCTTTACGATGCAGGCTCAGACTTGTCTGTCAAATCCCAGCCTGGCCATTAGGAATGGCTGCTGCCGTAGTGCCAGGATTTCACGCTCGGTGCCCTGCTCACCTGACACCTACCCATGGGACGTGCCGGGCGATGTGCTCACCCCCTCAGCTGCCTCCTGCCACTCCGTACCATCCATCTGCAGCCCCTGGCTCCATCTGCTTCTCAAGTCAGTCCCTGCCTGCCTGTGACCTCTTTACAGCACACTAGCAATATTTAAGGCAGGTGAGGACCTCGTCTTAACTATTTGTGACTTAAGTGGGAGAAAGATGTGGGAATTTTCTTTTTTTGAACATCAGTTGTCCCAAATGACTGCAGATGTGTAAATAGATATGTTCCACTTCCTCAAGAGTCTGTTTTCTTCCACAGATTTGGCTGTCTTGCTGCAGAGCAGTCATTGACTTCTCTGTGCATTTGGAGAAAGTTGGATTTCCAGCTTCTAGGGAAATTATAAATCTTGGCAATACATATCATAGTGTTTTGAAAAAAGATAAAAATCTGCTCTTTCCACAGGTGATTTTCTGTGACCCATCAGTTTTGCACTTTTTTGAGTAACTTGGTACTTAAAGCCAACGTGCAGTTATTTTAAAACACTGCAATTAAATGGGGACATTAGGGTTCCTCAGAGTCACAGGTGAAATACCGTGTCCTCTTTTTCAGGCTAAAATAATTAGAAATAAATATTGAAAAATGCTCTATTCTAAGTAAATACTAGATATGACCTAATTTCTCCCATGAAGAAATTTCATTTCTTTCTTATTAATTCAGGGCATGCCACAATATGAGGTATACTTCCTTAACCTCTTGCTGGCCTGTGCCATTGTAGTTTTTATGGGCTTCTTTGAAGAACTGTGTCTCACTAAGATACCAACACTTTATTTGAAACATACCTTTATGAGACAGGGAATTTCTCAGCACCATATACCTGCTATGCCATTTAGTAGTCAAATGGTTAAGCTTATTCAAAGGAGCTGGCAAGTTTCATGTGGCATATTCACTGGAAATACATTTTTATTCAGGTGGAACCAAGCCCACATGAAATGCCTTGAGAGAATCTGCTTGTGAAAACCCGGATTCATAGTGGAGAAAAATAAAACAACAGCAATAGGGTGAATCAGGCTCCTAAGTTTTCTTTAGAACACAAGGTCTTTAAATTATACAAATACTTCAGCTTCATAAAAATGAACTTTCAAACTACCACAGGCTTATCGAGAAAGTCAATAAAACATTTATTACAAATTAAAATGCAATAGAAATCAAATTGATTTGATTATTTATTTTTTATTTATTTTATTTATTTATAATTTTTTTAAGCTCCGTGTTTGACTCAAGCCTTATCTAGAGCCCTTGGGGGAGAAACTTAGAGGTGACAATCAGCCTGAGACAACCACAGCTCAGAAAAAGGTACCCATTCTGTCCTTCCTTGGCCTCTGCTGCACTGTCACTTCCCACACAGATTTTGGCATGAGAAAACAAGCTGCTGATCATCCCTGAGGTACAGGACTCATGGGGGTGCAGGGGAGGGTGCTGCTTTCTACTCCCATCCTCACAAGATTTTCCTCTAGTCCAGTGATGCAAGGACCTCTGTGAAGCTAAGAAAATAAGCAAATCCCTGGTATGGCATCACCAAAATCTGTGTCTGACTCTCAGCTGTGACTCTCCAGCCCTTGGTGTCCTGTTGCCAAGCCCTGTGGCACCATGGTCTGCACTCACATCCCCTCTGTGGTGTGAACAGCTTTGGATAGGCACTGCTTACAAACCTCCCTCTCCTCCATCAATTTTGCCTGAGTGTTTTCTGCAGCCACAGGTTACTTTGCTCAGTTTTACAGCCAATGCCTAAGATAATTTCAAAAAACCAAAACCCCTCTGCCCAGAAGGGACCATGTTGTTTCACATGGTCCTGATAGTCAAGTATGGTCCTCCTTCTTTGTTCAAGGAGCTAAATGTCACCCTTAATAATGGCAGAGGTTAATTTAATAGGAACAGATATTTAATCATCTCAGGGTCTTCCTCCCACGGTGGGGGACTGTTATGCAGCAGGCCCATAATGATTCCCCACTTCTCAAGTGTGCTTATAGCAAAAGCATGGTCTTCCTCACTTGAGAGTGCACCCCAGTATGCCCTGACAAACCTCATCTTCTCTCCACTTAATTGAGATAAAAAAGGGCAAACAAACCAAGTAAACTATCCCTAGGACATGAGACCCCTGATTTCCTTCTATTTGTCTAATCAGAGAAGTAAGGGCTGTGGACGATCTTATGTGAGCACAGGGGAAAGGGTGAGGAGTGCAGGACTTTGTCTGCTGATGCAGTGCTCTTACAGGAACCCCAGGGTTTTCAAATGAGAAAGTGCTTAGAGGCAGTTTATGTAGCCAAAAATGAGGTGGTAAATGGTTGTTCTGGGGCCAATATGGGGGCAAGTTGGCGTACCTATTTATAGGGCTGCAGTGCTGTCAGGCTATTTGATACATCTGTGGTTCTGTGTGGGAAAGCCCATGACAGGTTTGGGTGAAAATGTGAAGCTCTTAAGAATTTTAATGTGATTTGTATTGCTATTTAATTTTTAATAAAAATTTGAATAAAGTTTTGATTAAATGGCCATCCTGAGTGGAAGATTCCACTTTAACATAAAACGTGAGAGTTCCCAGAATGAGCTAAGATAGGTTTTATAATATTAGGTATGCACCTCTCTCTCAAATTCATTGGATAATGGATTCTATCAAAATGGAAAAAACGAAGGCATAGATTTAAAAAAAAAAAATCTGCTGTGTAGTCAGTAGTTCCACATTTTGGAAGAAATCGCTGAGCTTCTGGCATCCTTAAATAATACCCTTTTCACATGATAGTTACACTGCTCCAAAGACAGTATAATAAACCATGCCAAAAATTCTTCTATTTCGTTTGCATGAAATTGAACTGACAGATATACCTGTCTATGTTATGTCCAAGAAAATGTCTTGTTAGAAACGTGTGAAAATATATTATATGACAGATGCTGAAAATGTTTCAGATACAGCAATAAATTGATTGTGGTTTCTGGACCAGATGTGAACTCTGTTTAAAATTCATCATGCTGGTCTCTCTATTCTAGCCCTGCACTTAAGTAAATGCAGAGAAGTGGCTTTGCTTTTCAATGAAACCCATTATAAGAATAGAAGAGCTTCTTTCCATCTCATAAAGAATAGACCTGACAGTAAGGCTTGCATCCACAGAACAAGTATTAAAAGCACAAACTGAACTAAGAGAAAGCTGTGCCAGTTCTCAGTTTTTTCTTTGTTAATGTGCATGAAAATACTTGGCAAGTCAAAGCCACTGCAATGAAGAAGACTGCGATGTGCATTATTTTCATTTTAGAGGGGGATTCACAGCCATAAAACAACCAAGGAGGGAAAAGAACAGGGATTTTTCAAGAAATGGTTTTAAAGAAGGAGTCAGTTGTAAAGGTGCTACAGACATGACTGGGTGCTGAGAATAAGTCTGTGTTTCCCCAGCCCTTTATTTTGAAGCCAAGCGTTCTCTTTCCCTGCAAGGGAGCAGGATGAGAGCTAGACTTGTTTTTTGGACAGATAGCTCGGGAGCTGCACAACCCCAGATGGGCAATCCAGACAGCTGAAGTCAGGTGCTTAGGCTGCCCCTTCAATCCACAGGCACCTCTGAAAACCAGCCCAGAAAGACCAATGTGCTGAGGCTGGAAAAAGGGAGGAGGAAACAGGGGGCAAATGGGTGTTTGTGAGGACTTCCAGCCACCTCCTGGATCTGGCACTTGGCTGTGAGCAGCATGTTTGACACCTCGGGATCTAGCTCCACGCCTCTGAATTATTTTCTGTTATGGAGATAGCAAGCACCTTTTCCTCCATATCTGAGGGATTAGAGTTTGCCCCTTCCTTTGTGTTAGTGGCCCAGCCTGAGAAGGAGAAAGGAGAGCCTGTTTGCTGGCCTCTTTGCATGTCCTTGGTAGGGGACAGGGGCTTTTGCTCGCCGCTGGTTGTGCCCATGTCCTCCTTGTGATATTATTTTAATTTGCAGCACAACAAACCTCTTTCAGTGTTTCAGGAGAGTTGTGTATCTTTGCAGTGACATGTGTTATGAACATAATGTAGGTTTTATGGCTACTCCTCTAGATCTGCTAATTGCACTCAATGTTGAGGGTTTTTTTTCATTTACTTAGAAATACTATCTCTCTCCCCACCTCTCCTTCTGAAGGAAAAGCAATTCATTTATTCTCCTACCCCAAAAGAACATTCCCAAGGAAGGAAGTAATAACACCTGTAGGTACCTCCCAATGTGTCTCTCCTATGTTTCAAAAAAATATTGGAGGCTGTAATTTGAAATACTATTAAAGATGCATCAAGTCCTCTCTGATGTCAGGTAAAGGCTTTCTCACAGTGAAGCAGCTTTTCATACATGTTACATCTATCACTCACTAGCACAATACAGGGTATTGGAGAAATATTTAGGCTTGTCAGACACTATCAATAGTGAATATATATAATTTTTACTACTCTCTCTCCCTTCTTTTGTCTTCAGACATTTACATGGAAAACTATTCCCCCAATTATGTAAAACCTCATATTCCAAAAGCTTCCAAATTCCTTTTCTGATACACATCAGAATAGATGTAAAGATACTCCTCCATATAACCATGACCACCCCCTTATCCTCCACTGACTTCTAGCTGTCTGGCCTGTCTGTCCACAAACACTCCTAATGCTTGGCTGCCTGTTTGTTGAACATGTGCATTGTAGTCAAACTCAGCAAAAACCCTAGGCTGCCATGGATGTAACTTCTTTCTGTAACTTGTAATCATGCTGCAAGCCAGAAACCCTGATTCAATTACAGTGGTTATGCAGGTTGGACTGCAGGGTTTTCTGACTTTTCTGCTTAAGTACACTGTTAACACTGTCAGTTTAACTTTGTTGAATGTCACAAGTCTTGTCACAGGCCTATAACCTTTGGAGGCTGAAAATATTTGTTAAAAATATTTATTTATGTGTAAGCCTGAATATATAAATAGAAATTATATTTATATACATATATCTTATATATAATATATTATATATATAAAGTTGAACATATATATTCAACCTATAACCATGAAAAGTTATAGGCTGAAAATATTAGTTAAAATGAATGCTTTTTATGTTCTTACATTTGACTTGGGCTATGGGAATCTTTAAAGTTAATGTGCCTTGTCTTCTCTCAGATATATTTTTTTAATTTTTTTCAGCACAGCAGCAAACAAATAAACAAAAGCTAAGCAGGATTTTCTCAGAAGTCCACAAAAGTCAGGAGCTGAGTCTTCAGGAATAGTAGTACATACTGCAGAACTAATGTTACAATCATGTTCTTTGGCAAGATTTCTTTCCTAGTCATGAAAAGATAGCAATAATCCCATCCACAAAAACCACCACTGCCCAGAATAGGATTTAAGTCATGATTGATCAAATGTGAGGTGAAGAAGCGTGTACATCTTCTGATTTAACAAAACAAATGTTTTCAAAATTAGGACTGAAACTCTGCCCCTAAACAGTCCTTTACACATCCTGCTTCATTCAAACAGTCCTGAAGAGGGTTAGTTGAAATGGAAGTGCTGACACAAGCTTACTGTAATGATGCTGTAAGATACTGTTATGTTAATATAAACATTACACTCTAAGAAAACATAATGAGTCAGTGATACATATTTTTCTTTTGAACAAAATCGCCATAGGAACAAAGGTCATATGTCACGTGGATGCCAATATTTGTGTTTGTGTGGCTGTTCAAAATGACACACATTTGACCACATTTTAGTAAAAATAGGCCCTTATTGAAAAATAACCATCTTATTGGTGGGCCCTCTTTGGTTTGGCAAAGGCTGATGTTCTTCTGCCTTTTCTTTGCAAATGCTGCTCATTTT
This sequence comes from Vireo altiloquus, assembly GCA_013396875.1. Taxonomy (NCBI): domain Eukaryota; kingdom Metazoa; phylum Chordata; class Aves; order Passeriformes; family Vireonidae; genus Vireo; species Vireo altiloquus. The sequence goes on from VZRF01012384.1 coordinate 430,678, forward strand.
CTCTTGGATGAGATTATGATTGCTATCTGCAACACAGATGGGCGCAAAGTGCTCAGAGGGACAGGGAATCCCCTGGAGCCCAGGCTGTTTTTGTAACTCAGGAAAGCAATTTCTATGCCTTTACTAGCATTAATATTAAGGGTTTCTAGTTGCTGCCCAGGGCATGGGGACGTTGAACACTGAACACAGCACCATGGCATCTTTTCTGAAGGGAAATCTGTCTGTTTCTCTGCATTCTCTTGATGCTGAACAATTCTCCTCAGCACATGTTGAAGTTTTCTTTTGCACTCTATGTTTCCCCTCCCTATACTGGTGCCTTTAGCAGGATGCTTTGCTCTTAGAAACGTATTTTTCCTCTGAGTCAATTTATATTTCTCCTTTGGCAACTAATGCAAGGGTTTGCACAACTCCAGCATCATACACAGCAACCCCAACAGGCTATTTCTGATTGGATGCTGCTGCTTAGTATCCCCTGGAACTGGACTACAGCAAGACTTAAATTCTCACAGTCTTTGCAGGTTGCAGCCAGCCTTATACCAAACACAGTAATCAGATTTCAGACGTGTGGAGCAGTGGGCCAGAGCCTGGGGCTTTGGGATGGACTGTCTCCCTCCAGTTGAAATTTAAAAAAAGCAAGATGAAACAAGACACTCCATTCATGTGATTGCAGTCATCTTGAGTGAATCATGAATCCATGTGCTTGAAGCTGTTTGTGCAAGGGGGCACTCCTGAAATTCGTTGTCATGTCTTAACACCCTCATGCAATCACAAGGTAAATAGAGCATGCACAGAATGTATGAGGCAGCCAAGTATCACTTGCAGTAGTGTCTGAGTGGCTCTGAAACCATATTACTAGCCCCAATGAGTATATTCCCCATGGAATACCCTGGAAAGAGAATCTTTGGTCTATCCTGGGAACCAGCTGGCTTTGACTAGTGGGTCATGGCCAGAAAGCCATGAGGAAGGTTTCTGAGACACTCTTGTGAAGTGAATGAGGGAAGTGTGGATGGGGGAAAAAAAGTGAATTTGGATTACTCATATCCTGGACTCCTCAAAAACTGGGCTGTGGGATAGCAAAGGTATAGGAACTGCGTGGCCTTTTGTTCCCTTTATATTTCATTCCAGTAACTGAAAATGAAACTGTGAGACGTGAAACAGAAGTAAAGGACACTTTTCAGTTCCCCCTCCATCCCTTTGTGCCTCAGAAAAATGATTTAGGTTGATCCAAGCTGACATTTTGAAAACCTTCCTCTGGTTCGTCAGCCAAGCCTGAATGTTGGCCACTCGCACCACCCTTGCTCCGCGAGAGAGAATGCTTCCCGGGGACTGGCTGACGGCAGCCCCTGTGAGCCCTGCCAAGAAAACCAGCAGTAGGCCTCTCTAGAACAGATTGAATTCTTGACCTCTCAATATGCTGTTTCTAACCACATCGGTGTCCTCTCTTCAGCAGCTGAGTTAAAACAAAGGCAGACACGGGTTTCGATGGAAAGGGCAAGCTGCTGATGTTTGCTTAGGTGCAGGTAATGGGACACAAGGTACCAGTTCGTGGCTGTTTTTATAGTTTTAGGAGTTGCCTGAAGCATTACAGGAGAAGTTTCTTCCAACTCATTCCATGGCCTGAGATGTACCAGCACACAGTGGTGTGAAGCCTGCCTGGGGCGAGCTTGGTCTTGTCACCAGGACTTCCCAGACCATTCCAGCTGGTGTTGGGAATGGTGACTAACTCTGATCCTTGCAGCTCCCTCCTCCTATCCTCAGGGATATGGAGGATAGGACAGTCTGTCAGATGGCACCACAGTCTCTCCAGTTTCTGTTTTCTTTCATCAATATTTCTTTGGGTTTTATCAAGAAAAATAAGCTAAACAAGCGTGTACTGTCTTACAGAGTATTTGCTTGTAATGAAATTTATCCAGCCCCTTAGTTTTTTGGTGAGTCTTTTGCACATTTTAGGATCTGCCTGTAGGAAACCTCTGTGCCCAAACAGGCTTTTCCCCTGTTGTGGGTAGTTTTAATATGCCAAGAGTGCACACGTTAACCACCTTTCTTCCTACAGCTTAATGTGAACTTTAGATGACACCTTAGTCTGTGACCACTGGGTGCCTTGAAGAGAAAATGTAAGACTGTTAATTTGAATCTTTTGGGAGGGTAAGGTTGAAGTGGAAGAATGGGTTTACTATGGTTTGATAACGAGTGCTACTGGGGAAGACTTGACTCTGTGTTTTGAACTGGAGTTTCGAAGGGACTGACAGCTTCATGTCTATGTGCGTTGATTTGCTGAGGTCTTGCTACGAACTGACGAAGGAACGAGTACCCTGTGCCAAAACACTGTTAGCCAGGATGTCCTGGGTAAACAGAGATTTTTAGAAAGTGTTATTTATAAAAACTGGCAAATGAAACCATTGCATCAGTGAAGAATTCAACAACACTGTTAAATTACCAGAGTGAATTGACTAGTTGTGCATGTGGGCATATCTTCAACTAAATGATACTAGGCGGGGCTGCAAACTCTCCAAAGTACTGTTATTTTCAAGCTAAACCTCAGATAACCTCCAGCCCTTTAAAAATATCTGTTGCTGAAAATAAGTCCTCAGATAACCTTCATCCTTGGATAACCCACATAAAATCAAAGATGAGGGACTAATAGGAGGAAGGGGGCTTGGAAGTAAATTTGTTCTCCTGTTGCCCACGCACGTGAGCAACACGCTGCTGCTGACTAGCGGCCATTTTTACACATAGACCATGCGTTATGAGCAAGAAAAGGGGTGCTTTTCTTCGCTTAGCAGCAAGGTCACTGTCTGCTCATTTAGCCAGGGGTGGCCCTGGTTGTCTGTTTATCAGGAGCTGTGGATACTGCTGGCACTCACATTCTAACTGTTGGTTTCATTATCTAGGGCTCGAGATACTCTCCTGGGTAGGACACAAACAATCCTTGACCAGACGTAGGGAAGATGCGAAGAAGGGTGGAATGGGACTCAGAAAATTGCCTTCAAATAGTCTGAGTCCTTCAGAGAGGATGTCTGTCAGAACTACAGGAAGCAGCGGCTTCTCCAAGAAGACAGTAGAGTTGTAGAAGCTAAAAGGCTTCGAAAGGTTTAGAGTACTTCTGCTATCCCAGGAGATGTGAAAAGGACACACCCCAAAAGAAAAAAAAAAGAAAAAGAAGGAAAAAAAAAGAGACCATTTTCTGTGCTACCCACCCGAGTACTGAGTCTTCAGCTGTGGCAAGACTTCAGAGCAACATAAGGAATAAATTAATTAGTCAGAAACACAAAGCCAGATGCACACTGGGGAAAAAAATCCAGCACTTTCAGGTTCCTGCAGGTGAGCTGCTGAAGCCCCAATCCATGCACTTTGCTTACAGTTATGGGAATGTTTGATAGCCCTTGATGAATGAATATAGTGTCCCCCAGGGTGGGAAGTCTCCTGTCACTGGATGAACAGGATTAGAAAGTTTCTGTGCTGCTTGTGAACCTTCCTGGATGTGCATGATTTTTTCTGCAAAGCAAGGAGATCATGCACAGCACTTGGCAAATAGTTCAGCTCAGTGCAGGGGCACAGAGATTTGATAAAGAAGTTCGCTGCCCCAGATAATTCCTCTGGGTGGGATTTGGCAGCTCTAATGGAGGTTGAGAGTAGAGTTTGAATTCATTCATCTGACAATAGAAACCTGAGCCAAAGCTAACACAGAGTTTTATGCTCATTTACAGACCTCTACAGACTAAAGGGTTCATAAAGGAGTTCACTGATACCTTGTTGACAATGGTGATGAAATACCCTGACTTGTCATCCTGGGAGATTTCAACACACACATCGACAAGACTGCAGATATGAAGTCCCACAAACTCACCTCCTGGCTTTCCTCCCAAACACTCTCTGAGTATTTCTACATTGACATTTACAGTCAGCCTCAAGCGGTCCCTGTTACTGGCTCTCAGCAGCATGTGTCACCCTGACAGGAAATTTCAGTGAGCTGCCTGCAGGGTTTACTGAAGTTCCCTACTCGTGGGCAGTACCAGGAAGAGGTTAGAAGCCAGGATCACAGGGTGTGGTTGTGCTGAATTCCTCTGCCCAGCGCTCAGGTGAGGGTGAGAGTATGAGGGAGAGGATGAAAGATGGAGATGAGCTCCAGCAGATCTCCTGGCTTTTGCTATATTTGGGGGGTCTTTAATCAGTGTAAGCATACTGATGACCTTGCAGTCACTTCTTGTTGTCAGTGTTGATAATTTTCTCTTATTTAATCCACGTGCTCTTTGATTTTCTCTATATTGAACATGAACTGTGTGGACCAACCGCAAGAGCTGTCTTGAGCCTGGAATAAGCAAGACATTTGGTGCCCACAAGTGGGCCAGAGCAGACTAGATCAGGCAGGGTTAGCAGAGAAGGTACCAAGCTGGGTGCAGGGGGTGGTAGGGAGGGATCTCAGAGCATGTGAATACTGATGGGACTCAGGGGACTTATAGCTCTGATTTAACTTTTATCAGATTTTCTCCTAGTATCCTCCTGGAAAAGCAGCACTGCACAGGTAGGCCAAAGTGCTTAGGATTAGGGAAGTTCCTCCTGCCCTGCATGAGTCCCCTAAGGTCTTTACCCAGTCCCCAAAAGCATCTCATTCCCTCCACCCTCACAGAGTGACTCAGAGCTGCTGCCCTGTTGGGCTGGAGAGGAGAGAGAAGGAAGCTGGGGCAGGAACCAGGATGGCAACACTGGAAAAACAACATCTGTCTTCATGTATCTGGTTCTGTCCTTGGCATGAGAGGCCAAGGAGACTTCCTAAGCTGTCACGGAAAAGTGGCAAACAGCTCTGTATACCCCCAGCCAAAGTGGCCACAGGGAGCAGCCACCAATCACGCTGCTGAGAACCATGGATGATGACTCAAGGGATTCACTAAAGCCCAAACTGGGTGTCAAACCAAGAATGAGCAAGGAGCAGTGGAGGTTTATTATCTTTTAATATTTATTTTCTTTGTTTTCGAATCACATGCAACCTTTGGAAGATGTTTCTTGGCAAAAAAGCAAGTTATGCTCCTGCCTATGGAAGTTCTGATGGATAAATTTGAGTCAAAATTGAAACACTCAGCTATAGATTTTATTTTCTTTCTCTCTCTCTCTCCAAATTGGACCATGAAATAGTGGGCATGATTTTCTTGCCTTAGCTTTGGCTTTTTCCCTGTCTGTTTTGGCTTCCTAATGAACAGCTGCAGATCCTCTGTGCTATCCTGCTACTGTAGGAAAAACTGGACAGGACCAAACCTAGTTGCTGAAATAGTGATGAGGAAAATGTCGCTTTGCTTTCTGTTGACAGAGGTAGCTCGTTGCTAGTCAATTAGGCCTTTGACATGATCAAAGCTGTTAACGTAAATGGAGACATGTATGTTTAAATTACTTGCTAGAAAACTTTTAGCCATCATTCTCAAAATCAGTGAATCTTGTCTCACAGGTGCAGTTACCACAAACTTTCTTTAGTGTTTTTATTTTCATCCAAGCATAACAGAACTTGACGCTAGATCACATACCTTCTGTTACTGAAATCTGAGTAATGCATTAAGTAATGGACGAATCTGTCTGGATTGACTAATGTGGTTACAGGATTTTATCCTGATTTCAGATGCATGAATCAGGGATGAGAAGAGCCAGTTTTAATAAAGTGCAGATACCCCTTGGGGACCCCAGGGGGAAGGCGATGTTTGGGTGCCCACACTTCCCACCTGCATGTGCCACCCACCCACCACCCTGCCTTTTTTTTCTCTCTCCCTTTTTTTTTTTTTGGTCATTTTTTCCTGGAGCATTGCCTAAAGGAATGAATTAAGCCTGTTAGGGCCTGGGTTGATGTTGTGATGTTTATAGCCCCAATAGCGTGATGATTGTTTTATGGTGTTTGTGTTTTGGCATCAGTGATGCCATGATGTTTGTGCTGCGATGTTGTCATCTGGGGAGGGCAGGGCCACGGCTATATTACATATATGTATCCCATACGTGGTGTATAAAATGCACATATAAATCATACAAATGTTGAATTCCTGGGATGTGGGTTTGGGGGCCCTCTTCCCCCAAGCAAGCGCTCACGGAACAAATGCGCAGTCTTGCAGCCAGGCATGAAATGTCTGAGGGTGGCTTGCAAAGCCAACAGCCTGCCCGGATGGTCAGCACTGCAGGACACCATGCAATATATTGGCCTAAAATTATGTAGCTCTTGCTTGTGTCTTCAGAAAACTCTCCTTAGCAAGGTGGAGATGAACCTTGGGGCCAGGATGCGTAGTCTGGAATTGCTGGTGTTGACATATGGGTATGGAGGTGGGCACTGAAATTTCCTCGGTGTGGTGTGATATTTATGGATGAAGCTCTTGTCCAGGAAAGCTTCCTGTTCTGCTCCTACTGGTCCTCTCACAGGGGCTGCTGGAGCCAAAGCAGAGTGACAGGACAGACCAGGAGGAACAGCAATGCAGCCTAGAGGGTGTAGGTCCCTGCCTTTCACCTGAGGGAAAGAGTTTCTCAGGAAATATCCTGACTACTCGGTGCTCACAAGTAGGGATCACAATTTGATTTTTTGGAGTAATTTCCTTCTGAGCTAAAGGCTGCTCTGATGTCTGCTCTTTTCCAATGTCTCTTTCTGCAGCTGAAGTGCCACTGAAGGCATCATAAAGCAAACTGAAATACTTTTCCGCTCTCATCAATCAGTCTGTATATTGCTTCCCTGCATATCTTGTGGGCCTTTGAGTGTGAACCTTGTTTCTGCATCAGTGATTTCATAATGCCTTTACCCCCCTCTTACTATTGTTATCAAACTTTTGTCACCAGTTTCTATTTCATTAACCAGTGTGTAATCTGTAAATGCCAGACCCCTGGTCCCATCCACAGGGCAGATCTAAATATCCTTCTTTAGCTAAACTGTGTTTTTTGCTTGATCTGTCGGCACTCTTACCACATATGCTCCAAGAAACCAAGTGCCTTTGTTTTCCTAAAGCAATCCTGCCCCAGGCTATCCTTCCAGTAGACATTAGTTCTTTTGTTTGGAAAAAAGGGTGTCATCGCTCGTTCATGATGAGAATATGATTCAGCCCTGTCTCTTCACATTCACAGTCCAGTCTTTATAAATACTTGCTTTTACAGCATATTGTATGTGTATTCAAATGGCTGACATCACTGGGCCAAATTCTGCCCTAACATGAATGTGCTCCAGTCCTGCTCTTCATGTTGGTGGAATGGTGGGGAGCCTAAATCTGAGGAAAGTATGATCTGTACTCAGTCCCATTTCAGGTGTTTGTTTGTTTGGGGTTTTTTAGTGGCATTAAAAACTTTAAATACAATGTTCCCAGATATGAAACAGGTGAGGTTCAAACAGTAGCCCATTGAAATACATGAGATCTTTTTTCCCACCTACTTCACTGAACTTTGGGTCCATGCCTACGAAGAAAGCTCCTTAGTGTTGTTGTTGTCATGTCAACTTCATGTAGATAGCCAAACATTTGGGTGCTCAACTGAATTTACTGGAAGTATGCTTCCAAAACTTCCCCATTGTGTGTTCCTTCTTATTTTCTCTACTGAACTAAGTACTTAACTACTGTAATTTCTCTTATTGGAAGCTTATTTGGGCAGGAATACCATGGAAAGACAGTGAGTAGTAGTAATAATAATAATAATAATAATAAACCATCCACTAGAGCTTCTTGCTCTTCTCTCGAAACTTCAGATTTGTTATTATGTCTGTAAAGCAGGGAGTGGTGAGTGCAATCACTTTTCTCTGCTCTGAGGTTCTACTGCTCTCTGATTTTCCAAATCAGAGCTGTACATGAGCAGTATAAAGAGTAAGAACTGTGTCCCAAACTGGATCTCTGCCAGTTCAAGGGAGAACTGAGGATGTGAAAAGACTTCTAAAATGTATAAAAATACTTGGACTGCATTGATTTAGCTTCATGTTAAGTTTATTTAATGATAGTGAGGGTGTGGTGTAAATCCATATTGTTTGGGGTTTTTTCCTGGGCAAAACCTTCTAAAATTTGCTGTAATTGAGCTGAAAGATATGGAGAGATACAGGATACAAGTGACTTTAAAATAATTCCTCACAACATCTGTTAACACTGAGACGAGCTAATGTTGCTTTATTTCATGAACTAAGGAAGTGGAAAAGAGCCTTAAGGAAAACACAGAAGGATACGCTTAAGGAAGAACGTGGAGCATATGGAGGCACATGGGTAAGGAGGCCTGGATTACCTCGGTTAATAACTCACCCAACACATTGCTCTTCTAATCTCTTAATTTCCATATTTACCTTAAAGTGATTTAAGTAAGAGTTTCCCAGACATAACTGTAGCTATCCAGTGTATTAGAAAGTTTCTGTTTGGTGTGGAAGGATTTGTGATTAGCCAAACATTTCATGGCCCCTCTTCGTAATGTGTTAGGAAGCCTTTCTGACATCAAAATTTATTTTAGGAAAGCTTGTCCTAATAGTCAGAAAAGTCTCTAAAAGCTCATCTGTTGAGCCTTGATAACTTTTTAGAAGCTACTCCAATGTCTCCTGAAGCCAGCGTAAAAGGCTCCCAGTGACTTCAGAATATATTTTATTGGAACACTTAAGCGAGGAGTTGGCTAAAGTGAGTATCTACTTTGAAGATGTTAACATTCACAAAACTGTACAACATCCATGAAAGATGTGTTCTACTACCTATTCAGTTTATTTTATTAAGTAAGAGTATATTTCATAAATCTACTCTCAACATTACCAGGACAAAGAGAATTTTCAGTTCTGAGCTTGTCTTAGAAGTCAGTAAGTTTGTTGTTAGTTAATTTGATTGGAAAATTAATGGGGCATGCAACTGGATGAATGGTGTTGAGAGACTTTATGGTTCTGTCTGTTCACTGCTGAATGACACATATTGGATACCTTATGTGGAAAATGATGGCAAAAAGTAAAGTTATTCAGCAATATTTTTTTCATTGTTGGGCTTTTTGACTGTCAGATAGCAGTACATCTACTGTATGAATCCAAATTTTTCCTCTCCAGAAAGGGTGACGGGACTTTACAGGAATTCTTGCTTATAAGTGTCATCATGAAAACAGGACCTGCAAAGCTTTCTCTGTGATTCACCACAACAAAAGACCTTTTGTTTTAAAAGCCAGACAAGACTGGTATTGGGCTGCATAGTTCAGTAACACGTCATGTACAAACCCAACTACTTAAAATCATGGAAAATTCAGGACATCATAAATCTTACACCAACTGCATCATTTTTTTTTTCAAAAATTTTTCAGGTATTTAAAATAAACAAAATGTATTCCTATGTAGACTGTAAACACTCTGCCAATTTAGAACTGCAAAACCAAAATGCAATATAATTGACTCACTGCTTCTACCAAACTGAAGTAAATAAACACTGGAGCCCCACTCATCAACCAGTCCTCTTAAGGCTCCTCAAAGAGTTGCTCCAGCACATGGGTCTTGTAGCATGTCTAAAAGTCAATAAATACAGGTGGTATCCGATTACAATAAGGGATTTATGAAGCCCTGGAAGACTTTTTGTGAGTATCTTGCTGGCTATACCTTCCCTATTATATTGAAGGGAATGTAATCCAGCCCCAATGCTTCTAATGCCTGCATCTCTGAGAGATACAAGATCAAGTATTTGTCTTAGGGAGGATCTTCCCTGGAGACTCTGGGCTTCCTGCGCCCAAACCATCATATTCAAATCAATCAGGCCACTCAAAAGCAGCCAGCCTGTATCCCAGAGTAGAGATGTGCATCCCAGGTGTGTGATTGCCTTCTGTTCCACAACCTGCTTCCAATTAAATTGTAGTGTAGCCCCATGTGAAGGATGTGCTGCAGGACTAAGCCAGAAATGACAAAAACATGGATGATGAGTGCGAGTTATCCATCTGAAAGTGATGACCCTGGCCATTTAGGCAGGCATGTGTAATAGCATCTCTGAGAATCACTGTTAGAAGAGAATGTAGACCCGTTGAAGAGAGAGGACCATCTAGGAAAGAGGGCCTTTGTATGAATGGCGTGCTGGCTGGCACTGGGTAGCAGAAGCAATTACAGACCTCAAGGGACTTGGAGAAAGTGAGGAAGTCTTAAACCACTGGACTCGTTAAGTTTCTTTACCCTGGATTCAAAGAAAAAGACTTTGTGAAGACAGCCCTGGATTTGTTAGGTGGCCTTTTGGGACAAACATTTGGGTCCCTAAAGCAGAGGGAGGACACCTGAAGAGAGTAGCTGGGATGCAGCACACAGACAGGTGCTGGAAGCTGACTGTATTTGGAGGTAGAAGGATGGCTTTGAGGATGTTTGTCTACCTCCCCCGAGAAGAGAAGCAGGTAAAATTTGGATATAACTTACTCATTGGAAAGGTAAACAATTTATTGATGGAGGCCTTGGTTTGAATAGCCAGGAGGATACTAAAGTCATAATGAAGAAGAAGTTTAAAAGAGAGAACAATATACTTTTGCTTAGTAGAAAATCAGACTCCCAAGCAAGGAAAGGATGAAGCTGTCCAAGGACATGATGCCAACAAGTTCAGTCATTCCTGACCCATCACTGTTGGGTAACTGGGTGTATATTTCATGCAACCGTACCAAATGTGGGTAAGATAATATGCACTAGTAGAACATTAAGCGGATGGCAATGATTAGACAAGTATGTTTGTTTCTTTTTCTTTGTGACTTAAATAAAACATCTCTTTGAGACAGTCTGAATATTTTTCTCATGCTAAGTGTGAATAAAAAGAAAATGAATATGCAGCTTTGCCCACAAAAATTAACTACAATCTATCTTAAAAACTCTATTTTTTAAGGCAGAATAAAATTGGAAAACAAAGGCTAGATTTGCTAGGAGGGTGGGTTCAAAGGGTCATTATTCAGGGATTAGGATGCTCACCCAAGACCACAGGAGTCCAAACTTCTCTGCCAAATGTGTATCAGAGCCTTGAGTCCATCCTCCCCTTATGATTGAGTAGAGATTTTATTTCTTCAGCAAAAACCTGATGTAATTATGACATACAGAGAGGAATTGATTACAGAACTGAAGTAAATGTCTGCTTTTGTGTAGAAGATGGTGCCTTGATTATATTTGTGTGCAAAAACAGTAAAATATGAACCAGTAGTATAGATTCTTGCTTCTTTAGAAAGGCCAGTTTTGTAAAGCTGAAAACAATTATAAGTCAGATCTACTGGGAGAATTTAAACAGAAAAATGTGAAGGATAATTGCAAACTGTTTAAAAACATTTTACTAAAAAGCCATAGTTGTTATAAACCAAAACAACATAGCTTAAGTGAAAGCTGTTCTACTATACAAAAACCCACATGTAACACTTGAAAGAAAGAGTAATGCAACAAAAATTAATTTAAATCAGAAGATAAGAATGGTGATAAATTCTTGCAAGGGAAGCAAGAAAAGTGTAAGTAGAGGTGTTTGCCCAACAGAATTAAAGATCATACAAGTTAAGGACAAGAAGTTTTTGATGTACTTGAGGGAAGAAAACCTATCAGTGATGTTTCTCTCAATGGATAGAAATGGTAGAATTATTTATACTAACACAGAGAAGATGAGAATAGCTTTCTGTCTTGGTTGGAAAAAGCCAGTTGAAAATATATAATCCCGCTATAGTGATGATGTATTTTCCATTACAACAATAATTCAAGAAAATATTTTAACAGCAGCTACTAAAGTAGGTATGTTAAATGAGAGGCTTGAACAACTTCTGTCCACAAGTTTGAAAAGAACAAGTCAAAAAACTCCTTTGACTATAAATAATGGTTTTGTGGAAGACATTGAACACTAGGAAAGTTTGAGAGAACTGGAAAGATATAGTCTTATTTGCATGACACATATAGGAAGAGAATGCCAATCATGTGCATTTCCATTTGACTTTATCTGGTCTTAGAGAAATTAAAGTTGTTGTCAGACTGCTACTAACTCTGTGAAAGAGATTATAATTTAAAAAAAACCCCTCTTTTTATAAATGTTTATGCAGCTAACTTGATATATTTTTAAAACAAGATTATTGTGGTAAATACAGCTAATAGTATTTGATGTAATGTGCTTGAATTCTGTATGGTATTAAGCTTGTCACATGACGTAAATTTGATTAAGGAAACAAATATGTCCTTAATTATAAATATTAGCTATACAGATATGAAATCGACATGTCACACTGAAAGTGCGTTAAATGCTGGCACACTGGTTGGTTTGAAAATGCAATTGCTGGTGGAAATTTATCATTTGCTTTATGTTTTGAATGGAGTCCTCAAACAAGTGATGGCTGGTCTTCTGCCATTCAAGATGTGTTTCTTGGAGTTTACATATAATTGTTCCTAAAAAGTAACACAGGAGGAGGAAGGAGTGAAATGCAGACATGAATAGACAGGATTACTTAAGAAGCTGAATTCAACCAAGTGGTTTTGTTCTTTTGGATGTTGTGTTTTTGGTTTTTTTTTTTGTTTTTGTTTTTTTTGGTAGGATATCAGTCAGGTTTTGGACATCACTAACCATATCTACATTAACAAATGATTTGGCTGAATAGGAGTGGAGTAGCATATTAAAGCATCTCACACTGGGGTCTCTACATGTGGTGCAGTGTTTGATGTCAAATCAGACTTAGTTCAGTTCCCCAGACTAATCATCAGTTGCTCATTCAGATCCTAATGCCTGCGGCAGTGGCTGGGATGCGTGTGGGAAGCAGCTTCCCGATTGTCTTCCCCTGGCAGGGATTCAGTTCCCCCAAATCAAATCCAAGTGGGTGACCTGCACCCATATACAATAAGTGGGGTTGGGAAGAGGACACAACAACTCGTCCCTAAACCTCATCCCCCGCACTACATGTGGTGGATCTGGCCATTAAATCTACAAAGGAGGCTGGACGGAGGTGTTTGTATGTGAGTCAAGTAGGAGTTGCTGGCAAAGGCTGTCCTCCAAAGAGCTGGTCCTGAGACTGCTAAATAGGAAGCAGAAGGCTACATCTGCCTTTGGCTCCACTGTGGGATGTTGTTCTTAGTGCTGATTTCCCCAACTGGAGAAGGGTGCTGGATGAATTGGAGAGAGCCCAGTGGGAAAGCCATGTGAGTAATGAAAGATCTGGAAAATATGTCTTACTGTGATAGGCCTGAGGAGCTTGTTCTGTTTATCTGGCAAAGAAAAGATTAAAAGGTGACTGGATCACAATCTATAAATATGTATATAGAGAACAGAAATTTGGTCACGGTTCACTCTTTTGCTGTGACAGACAAAGGATGTGATAAAGTCCAACTCCTGAAAGATGAAACTGGGCAACCACAGTCAAGAAGAAAGCAACATATTTTTAAACACAAAGACAATTAATCACTGGAACTGCTTAGTAAAGGTTATGGAAGATTTCCTACCCTTCACCACCTTTCAGAACACAGATTGGTGTTTCTTATTACATATGTGCTCTAAATTACTGCTTAACAACTTTCTCTTCTCCTTCCCTGCCAGAGGATCACCAGATCCCTTCAGAAAAAAAGAAATACACAGATGGTCTTGTAGAGTGCTTACACAATGGCTTTTATCTGCAATCAGCTCAAAATTAGGATAAACTCTGTATATTTACTCTGTTTACTCCCTTTATTTCCCTCAATTTTATTCACTTGCTTGTTCATATGTTGGCATATGGGGGATGTATATGCACATGCATGTGCACACAGAGTATTTCCCACTACAAAGCTTCAGATACAATGATTGTAACAAAATTTTGAGTAAACTGGTTTGTTAAATTTTAAAGATGTTTTATTCCCAACTGAAAATGTCCAGGTTTCACTAATAGTAGTGTAATAAAAACTTTCATATAGATTTTTTTTTTTAAATTTTGGCTGCGGTTGAAGTGACCCAAAATGAAACACTTGGTTCAAATTTTTCTCATAGGATTTTTCTCTACAGCAAAATCAAAATCTTCTTGTGGAAAATTTCGGTTTTGTAGAAAGTGCATTCCCATTAGAAAATAACTGCACTGTGAAACTCCCAGCCAAGTCTAGTAATGATAGTCATGACAGAGATGGGGGAGAAAGGCAGTGGATTTCATTACACACTCTCTCTCAAAAGAGAGGGAGAACTGAGCTTCTCCATTCCCTTTGTTTTTGCAGTCAAGTTTCCTGCCACTTCTAAAGCACAAACCCCTTATGCATATGCATTTATTGCTTGGGTATCAAACTGATAATATATTAAAAGGATTATGATTTACTGCTGTAATTATTGGCCTCCCAACTTTCACCCACAATTATTGTGTGCATATATCTTCCAGCTTGCAAAATCCCCACTTGCCCATATAAATGATGTGATTGCATTACTCTGTACTTTCTTTGCTGGCCTAACTGCTCATTAGAGCAAACACCTCGAAGTGTGCATGTAGATATGTTTGAACTGCTTGGATTATCTGGCTCACTCCCTCTTTTTCTCTGTTTTGGAGTTTTTCCTTCTTTTCTCTTGCCACCCCACTTTTTTCCTGCTATAGTATATCACCCCATATTTTTCCTCTTATTTTTCCAAGTGTCCAAATGTTCCTGTCTGATTTATTTATGTCTGAGGATGTTTCAGAGTGCCCAGCTCATTTCCTTTGGGAGCATTCTGTGTTAATCTCTCTGCATTTGGATGCTTATTTCCTCCCTCTGCTCTGCTACTCAGCTCCTCAAGTACATAGTTTTCCTCCTTTGTCCTGAATTTGTTTGCTCTGATGTTATCTTTTTCTTCCCTTAGTCAGATCCTTTCTTCTCCTGTACTTCTCCCCATCTCTGGTTTTATTTCCTTCCTTTATGTTTCTCCCTCCTTTATGTTTCTTCTTCCAGTGCAACCCGCTATGATCCAGAGGGACTTCTTGTCTTGCCCTCTCTCTGCAAAGGAGCTCCACCCTCCAGCCGTGCACTTTTCCACACCTCTTTTATTCCGCTCTCCTCTTCCTTCTTTACTTGCCTTATTTTTGACTTTCTATGCCTTCAGCCTTTACCTGTTTCCAGGCTTTTTTCTTGACAGGGTTTTCAGCCTGTTCCCCAGCCCCACATTTACCTGGGGAACTTGAGAGCAGATGACATCCCTGGCTGTCAGTGTGCTGTCCCAAGTCTCCCCTCAGGCTGATTTTGTGTCTCCCCAGCGGAGGACAGAAGTGTTAGGGAAGTTGAAAAAGGAAATTGGAGAAATTGGAGGATGCTATTGCCAGACCTGGTGCGGCAGCCCTGCCCCACGGAGCCCTGCTGCAGCCCGGAGTGTGTACGCAGCTGCCTGTCTGCACTTGAAAGAAGTCATGTGGCTGTGCAGACAGTTCCATCCCAGGGTCTGGGCGTGCACCCTGCACTGGCCAGTGCTAATAGGCGAGTAAAAGCCCCCCGAGGGCCACTCACTTCCCTCTTGTAAATCCGCATGTGGTTTGAAGGGGTATTTTATGAGGTGCCTCTGTATACTTGATCCCTTGTATTTTTTCCTGCTGTGAAGCCCGAGGCTGTCCTTCACAGCTCCTGCAGTAAACCAGGGCCTTGGGATCCGGAGTGGCAGGGACACCGCAGGCTGTGAGTGTCGGCTTTCATAGAAGTTGCAGGTGCTTTCATCAGAGAGCTGCTGTGCAGCCCCTGCCTGCCCTCCCTGCAGCACTGCTGCAGAGTGCAGGAAGCCCAGGCAGCAGGCTGCTCTGGCAGGCTTTCTGCCTCCCCAGTGCTCAGGTACTGCATCTCTTGGTGGGTTTTTGTCCAGTTTTGTCCTCTACCATCACAGGAGAGTGGCTGTTTTAGGCCCTTTGTCCCCTCTATGGTTCTGTAGCTATCTTACAGTTCATTGTTCGAGTAAAAAGAAAAAAAGGAACTAGGACAGCAACAGAAGGCCTTGAAAGAGGTGATGGTAAGGAAGTGCATGGAAGACTAGCTCCTCTACCTCTTCCATGCCCATTCACTCCTGAGACTCGGTGCCACACAGCACCTCCTCTGCCAAGAAGCATGACCCCCTTGCACAAAGAGGATGTGGCTGATAGCTGACCTTGCCTTTCCTGCAGGATTACTGGTAATGGGACTTCTGGGACCCCCTCTTTGCACCTTGGGAAGATGTACAACTGCTTTGTGAAAAGCAGCATCTTTTCAAGACCCATAAGGACCACCAGAATGTGGTATGTCCCAAATCCACAGAAACAAACTAGTATGGAGACCTCTGTGAAGAGGTCTTAGGTAGTTATTGTAAATAAGCAGAAAAGGAATGTGAAATGCTTCAAATTATTTCTTTCAAAAGTCTTGAGTATGTTGGACACAGGCTACAGCATTTTTTGAAAAGGAAAAAAATATCAGTGTCTTTATCCCTGCAGTTTCATGATGTTACAGGAAGAGAATCAACTGGCTACAGACAGAGTTTTTGGAGTTGCTGTCCTGTCACCTAGTGATTATCAGATTGTCTGCCTGTAATGACATATCCAGTCGTATGTTTTCCCCATCAAGCCCAAAATAAATGAAAGGAGGAAACAAAGGAGTGTAAGAGTCCAGCACTTCATTCTTCATACTTCAAGAGCTGCAGCAACAAATATTAGGGGAAATTCCCAAGTGAGAAATGATACCAGTTCAAGGTCACATAAGCTGATGCATGGAAGTACATTACAAGAAAACTAGAAAGCTATTTTGGGGACAGACATTGTTTACTGAACTCTTGGAGGGATTTTTTTTATGTTCGGTGCCTGTGCTCTGAGTTAGCAGTTGAGTCAATGTTTCTAAAGAAAGGGGCTGGGAGCTGGGGCATTCTGTATGCTGCTTCTGGGGACCAGAGGCTAAACTGGTCATTCTTTTCTGAACCTCTGGAAAGCTCCAATTTTTCTCACAGTCAGGACTATAAACATTATGTGTTCTTAATAGCACTGCAGAAAAAGTTAATTTCTTAGTTTGATGACAGTCAGTTTCATGGGGAAGACCTATATATTTTTGTTACTGCAGTCATTAAAAGCAATGTGGAGGCAACTTCCTCTAGGGAGAAAGTGTACAAGTGGGGTTGTTCCTTGGAGAAATGTTGGTTTTTGTGGAGCTCTCACACTTAGTGTGATGCCAAATGTGCTGCTGTTTTCCCCTAGCAGCAGGGGGTATGGGGGATCTTTTGCGTCCTCCTTTCCTACCAGAGCTGCACAGGGCCGACCAGGAGGAAATGCCGATGATAGATGACAAGGCCAAATCTTAAGAGAGGCAAGAGCAGGAGAGGGAGTCCTAGAGCACTGATAGGCACCTGCCCCGCTCCTTCCTTGCATCCCTGTGGGGTTTGTCTATGCCCTGGGCAGTATAGGGGATGCCCTGGCAGTGTAGGCAGTGCTGTGAGCAGAGCCCAACCAGCCTTTGTACAGGTCTTGCCAGTGTCCACCCTGGGGCATGAGCAAAGGCTGACCCAATGACTCATATAAAATCTCTTTCTTTTGACTGCAAAGGGACAAGCTCAGTTGAGCACTGCTTGCACTAACCAAAACTCTGCCTCAAGTTAAACTGGCTGTCAGGTCACACAGGAAAATGGGCCTTATTTTCGACCTTCCTGTGGGACCTGGAGTAGTTTATGATTTTTCCATAAGGGACCTCTCTGCCTAAGCACACCACAGTGGGCCTGAGAAAGTCTTTCCAACAGTAGCACCATTGATGGTGATGCATTTCTGCTGGCCACTTCAGATTTGCCAAACAAATGGACAGCTTGCATGAAAAAATCCCCTGTGAGGGCTAATCATAACAACACTTGCACTGCTCGACCCTTGCTCCATTCAGTCATTGCAGGTGGCGAATGTGTCCACATGGGGACTGTCCACTGTGCCTTTGCTGGCACATGGTTCTGCCCCCAGCCCGGGAGCGCCTCCCCATTATTATTAATGATAAATTTACAGGACTGGCATATGCTGCCTCTGCTTCCTGTGGCAGCTGAAGCCAAGTCTGTAAAACAGGTCTAATTTTAGAGCAACCGAAGCACAGAGTGAGAACAAACCCGGGAAATTTTGAGTTTTCATTGTTTCCTCAGCTGTGGGTGAAGATCTCCCATGGATGTTTTGGAGAGTTTCTCCCAGATACGTGAGCCCTCGCCTCTAGCTGCGTCTCACACAAGCTCAGTCTCCAAAACCCTGGTGACATCAGCCTCTTTTTTCCCTTTGTTTCCATGTCTTTAAAGTGGGAGTCTGTTATTTTCCTACAGTGCTTCAAAAAGGGAGAAATTAGTTGTGAGAATTCATGATGAACGTTGCTCAAGTGTTTGAATAATAAGATGTTGAGGGCTTTGTTTTGTGAGGTAGTGCTTCAAATGCAATGCAATTTGTTTACACTTCCTGTGAAATTATGAAATGCATCTGTATGTGTGTGTGTGGAGGGGGCAGGGAAATCTGAGACCAGTTTTTACGTGTGCAGGGAAAGATTTACAGAACCGTGTATTCTGATGACTACTTGCCATCAGTCAGTTTAATGGTGCTGCGTGCTGCTGAGCTTTTAATGTTTTGTCATTTGGCAATAGCAGAGGGAAAACCTCTGGTGAGGCTGGTTCCTGCTTGAGTGCTGTGTATCTGGAAACCTTAACCAGCCCCTGCTGCACTGCTGGACACGTAACCCCAACATTTTGTCATGTGAAAGGCTATCAGGTAGCGCAGCGGTGCAGAGTCATTTTGGTGGGCACATCAGAATAGGTTGCACAAGGAAAGGTACTCTTTGCACAAGAGGTTTTTCTTGTAAACAAACTGACTGACAAGCTGAAACAAAGCTATTGAGCCATGACAAAGAAAAAGGAAAAGTCACACTTCCTTTGTGTTCAGCAGACTGTTGTCAGTCAATGAAGTCTGCTATTACTGACCTTAAGAAAGCCTATTTTGTTACTGAAAGAGGTTTTCCTGTTCTCTTGACGGATTATCTTGAGCTTAGAATATCCCGCTCTTTTTACTGCAGGCTTTCATCTCTGCCCATTTTGTCAACATCCTCCAGAAAATGGGAGTCAACTGACAGAGTGACATTGTGGGAGGTGAGAGATTCTCTCTGCATTATTTTCACTACCATTTTTACTAAGTGGCCATACAGCATTCTCATTTAATACTTCTATGCTAATTAAAACTATAATTTAAAAACATTTTCATAAGGCTTTAATTGTCCTCCTTTGGTCTGGGAACCAGAATAGGCCATTTGCAAGGTTATTTATTTGTTTCCACAGAGTATCAGAAAAGTGAGAAAGCAAGGGAAAGGCTCCTTGAGTGCAAGGCACAAAGTACCAGCTCCAATGTTAAACTTAAGTCAGACTTCAAACCACAGACCAATTACAAGGTAATTCTATGAAATATTTAATTACACTGAAGCTGTATTATGTATGGGCAAGAAAAGGTGTTCCAGTGGTGTAACATAACCATCCCTCCTCTCTGGCCCTGAAGACTGAGGGTTTCTAGAAGTTTCTGTCCCTGCAATCCTGCTTCCTGCAGTTTTAGATGTTATGGCTGGAGGGATTGCTGTTATTATCTGTTACAACACAGTCTGCAGGATTGAATCACCATCTAGAACAGATAGGAAGATAGCCCATCTTTAAATACCACATATGGAAGACAGTCTCTCCCATTCCTAGATAAATTGTTGCAGTGCTTAATTCCCTCCCTTGTTAAAATCTTGGCATTTATCTAGTTCAGATTAATATAGTGTCAGATTCCACCTACTGGATGTCGTGTCTCTGTCTACTAATTCAGAGATCCCCCTGGTATAGGAAATATAATACAGCTTCTTGCAAGCTAAAACCGAACAAAATTTGGAATTTTCACACAGTGGGCAGATGCGACTTGTCAACATTTGTTTTCACTCCAAATGACACACACAGAAAAGCTTTATTAACATAAAGGAAACACAGAATGGAAACATACAAACAAACCCACCAATTTAAACAAAATTACAATTTTCTTTAATGTAGGACCCTTGTTGTTTGAACGTATTAAATTGATTGACCAGGGTTTTCTTTTGTGTCAGTTCAATATTAAAAACAAATATTTTCCCATAATGCTGCAATGCTCTTGGGAATTACAGCCTGAACAAACACTATCTTTATTCAACTTAAGCAGAAGCTTCTTGGCTGGACTACAGCTCCTGTAATGCTATACACAACTCTGAATTAAGTGACAAATTACTCTGTGGCTGGCCTGTAGGAGAAAACAGGTACCTATAGCACATATAAATGTGTTCACAAGAAGGTGAAGTTTAAAGTTTCGTTCAAGAGAAAAAAATGAGAAGCAGAGTGGCTTACAGTGAACTATTTAATATTGCTTGTCCTGAAGGAAAATTAACATTATTTCTTTCTTTATAGAAATTTCTGTGGAAATTTCATTTTCTATTGTTGAGACAGAATATCCAGCCAGCTCTATTATAAACCACAGATAAATCACCATTTCTCCTCCTATTGGATAAATTAAATGAATTGAAATTTATTATTTTTAGGATGTCACTAACAGCTTTTGCCATTTGCAAGTATATTTGCATTTCTTTCTTGAACTCTTTCCTGTTTGTCAATAGTATATTTTAAAATGTGAATGTTGAAGCTGGACCTGCTCTCCTTTCACTATTAATATTTTAAGGAGCAGTGAGCATCTGCCTTTCCATCCTTGTGTTTTATAGTCCCCTGCTTGCAAATACCAAGATCCCATTTTCTCTTTTTGTTTTTTTTTTGCATTGAATGAGGAACTCCTGTGCAGCTTGGCTAGTTATCAGCCATGACCTCTAAATCTTTTGCTAAATCTCTCTTTCTAAAATATAGTTTAGTTCTTCAGTGCACAAACTATCTGGGAATATTCAGATTTAAAATAATCTGCACATTAAAATATGTTTGGGTTTTTTTCTAAAGAGGTCAAGTTACAATACAAATTAGATTCCATGTAGAACAGATCTGCTTTTCCCATTATATACCGCTCTGATTTTTGTGTCTTCTGCATACTTTGCAAGGAATGGACGCAGATTTTTTATACTGGATCACAGACAAATATATTAAATAATGAAAGCAAATAAAAATGGGACTCCTATAAAATGTCCTCACTGTAAGGGCACTCCACTGAATTGTTCTGGGGACTCCTCATTTCTTCTTGTGCTTATTATGTGCTACACTGTCTTTCTAGAAGGTCCATTTTCTGGTATGTTGTGCCATGCTGAACTTGGGCATTTGCTGGAAACCTGGAAGCTGAGAATTTTAAATTCTCTGTGCTGAAAGGCACTGATCCACCAGAAAACACTACATTTGATCTGAGGCTTGGAATAGGCTTCCAAAATTGAGTGATAACATTAAAATCACACGTATGTAGTTTGAATAGAAGGTGTATTATGGATGAAAATAAGGTGAAAAACTTAAGGGTGAAAAACTTAAGATTTAGGGTTTTGGAACATAGTAATACATATAATTATACATGTGCCAAAATGGAGGTTTTAGGGTGTCGGCTAACTACTTCTTTTCCACTTTCTTCTTCCTTCTTCTTCATGGGTTTAGATGGTGTCTTGCAATTGGATAAGAAAATCCGCACTGCTGAACTTAGGGGTTTGAGTATTTGGTTAAAAATAAAAATAATTTAGGTGTCAACTCATTGTTGGAAAAATTGCCTTTGAAAAATCTTTGCAGAGCTGGAGAAACGCCATTATAGCCTTGTTCCACCTTGTTAACAGAACACACAACTCCTAAGACTGTAACATAGATAAGAACTAATAAACAGCTGAGTCCGAACAAGGAAAGCTGTGTCTCCTGTGTTCCATCCCAGCTCGAGTGCTGAAGGTAAGAGGCTAGAAAAGAAGCCAAAACCCTAACAGACATTTGCAAAATATACTACATTGGAAGAGTTGTGTAAGATGGTGAACAGTTGTAGCTGCTGTCTGAAAACACCCTGCTGAGTTTGGGAACATAAAGTATTGAACTAGAACAGAATGTTATCCAATGTACCTACCAATACACCATTTTCCACCTAATGACAAAACAGCTCTATTCTGCACCCTACCAAAGGCCTTACCTTTTTTGTCTATTCTGATTTTTGTCTTACACTTATGGGAATTGTGTTTATAACATCTGATATGTTTATAATCTTATTTATATAAGCTGGGAATACATACTTGGTGCTTTGATACTTGGCTACTAAAGGCATTACATTATTCTTTTCACCTATTGAAGTGTTTTCCATTGCATTTAAATTTTACTCTGAAGGGTTGGTTGTTTTCCTTAAGTAGGTAGAAGAAGAAAGAATAGAAAGAGTTCCCAGTGTTTAAGAGCAGAAATATCTGGAGCTAGAAATGTGACTAGTATGTTGCAGTCCCACAGAGTGATACTCCCCTGCAAATCAAAGCCAAAGGGAAGATGTGAAATTGTTTCTAAAGTTCTGTCTGCTCTCCTTTCAAGCATGTTTGACACCATCTTCCTGCTTACCTGCATGAAATATCCAAATCTCCTATGACAAATCTAGGCTGTTGACAACTTTAAAATTATTAAATTATATCTGTGTTAATGGTTTACACTCAGATGACACAAAGCTGAGCTTTTACTTTCACCTATCTGTGAGGAAATATTTATTAAACCAGGAGCTGCAGATCACAGTGTCTGTGCCCGGGGTCCTGTGGCTCTGCTTCTCTCATGTCTCTTCAACAAGAGATGATAACTATGATCACACCCAGACTTGCAGTGCCAGCTTATAGCACAAGAGACCATAGGCTGACCAGCACAGCTGCAAAACCGTAGGGTGGTCTCAGTTCAAAGGCTGCTTTGCGACACCAGGTACAGAGAAAGCAGAGTTCAAGGCACCCCATGCTGGTATTTGTCAGCAGAGGAGGTTTCTGGTGGCTGTGGAGTGTGTGGAGCCTGTGTGGGAAGTGTCTGCTGGAAGCCTGTTTTGGTGTCATTATCTAGGGGACTACAAGGTGTTAAATATCTTCCACTTGTCCTGGTTTCTCTGAGACCTGGATTCACCAGTCAAGAAATGATGGAAAACCCATGCATTAGTATTTACTGAGGAAACCCCTGTTGAGCTTGGTTGTATGTACAGAAGGCATGTGATTTTAAAGGCTCAAGCTGGAAGAACAGGAGTTTGTGTTCATCATCATGTGATTGTGGCACTTAGGGGCATGGTTTAGTGGTGGACTTGGCACTGCTGGGTTAATAGTTGGACCTGATGGGCTTAGAGGTCTTTTCCAACAAAAAAGACTCTACACCTCTGATTCTAGTCTGCCCCTTCATATCAGTCTTGCAGAGTGTTCTCAAAGGCTACCAGTGATGCAGGAAAGTGATCATCCTAGGTACCCAAAGGGTTCAAGGGATTGTGCATGACATGACTGAGTTCAGGAAGCTCATATACAGCAGACATTATATGCAAGATTTGTACAGGTGAATGACTCCTCCACTGGAAAATTCAAAACTGAGAGGAGCGGAAGGAGCCAGCTCCCTGGTCAGTGAGGAGAGAAACTCTCTGATTTCAAGAAGAGATACAGCTTTAAGAAATAAGGCAGAGAGGAAACTCTTTTTCTCCAGAGTAGCCTTGGGCTAAAGTCAGCTCATAGAAAGCAAACCAGGGCCATGTGTCTTACATATCCAATGCACAGCCCTGAAACAACCCACAGTCATGGATCAAAAGTGAAAGTGCTCATTGTTTGCTCAGAGTTTGCTGAATACTTCAAATACAGTCATGTATGAATCCAGGGAAAGCAATGAAAGGGAAAACAGTTGTTCTGGAGAACAATTTATTGAGATTAATTTCTCTGGTTTTATTCCTTCTTCCCAATTCTCTGGACTGGAGGGTTGTTAGCAATATTTTAAAAGCTGGATACAAAATCTAAGTTAAACTCATCCCTGTGTAGAGACCCAGCTTTAAGGCTTTAATTACATTATGGTGCCATGAAAACCTGGATTTAAAGGTTGCCCTGGTGCATGGGCATGTTGGTGCTCATCCTCTGTGATCTGGTGATGCTCCAGATTACTGCCTGCAGGCCCCTGGTTTCTTACCAGGTCCCTATTTGCATAAGAAAAGACTTCCTTTTTTAAAACCTTCTCTGACCTACAAATTAGTGCAGATGAATGGCCTCTTGTTGGAACTGGAGTGGTTATCCTAGTTCCAACAATAGCATAGCCAATGCCAGATTTTAAACCCTTATAATGCATATAATTGTGTGATATTATACCAGAGGGGAAATTTGTTCTGTACTCCAGCTGGTGATTAGCTTTACATTGAGGCATGGAGATTGGATATCCCTTGAAACTTTATCCTGGTTAACGTAACTACAGCTGGTATTTTGTGGTATAACAGTTCCACCCTTACTCCTGAGAGCAGTCCCATTGGGACAGACCTGGAAGTCCTCACTCGGAGTTTACTCAGGGAGAACTTTTGCCACCTTCACTTGAAGTTTTGACCCAATAAAGTCCAAGTGTGAGCACCAGAAGATGATGCACCAGCACTTCTTTGATAGTTGGACAGTGTTTTTTCACTTGAGTAAGATTTACTAGATCAAACCCCATGCTAGACAGAAATACCTGCTAGAAATGTAGGAACCACTAAGCTGTATTTTACTAATAGCTCAACTACACTAATATCCCAGAATCACTGACAGCAGCTACAACATTTCTATGGAGGTTACTCTTAACTCAGGGCTCTATGCTAAGTCTGCTTATACTTGCCTATTCTCTAGGATCACATTAACTGGTCATTAATGGATGGCTGATAAACAGAGCCATATCCATTTGCAGTTTTTCCCTTCTGCATCACCACTTCTCAATGTGCATGCTCCTACTGTTTGTTTTGCCTCAAAATCTTTTTTAAACTTCTGAACTAAAGTTAATTCAAAGTATTTACTTTGAAGGATATTTCCAAAAGATGAACCAGCTGTCATGAAAATCTCCCTCATGTATCATCCTCTTTTTTTTTTACTAATTTTAATTTTTGTGAAAATAAAATTCAGAATTACTTTTTTGAAAGTTACATTGCAACAGTATGGTTGTTTTTGTGTTTACTCAATTTCGAGAAAAATCTGGTTTCCCATAAAAAGTGAAACAGCCCAATATTGGACAAAAAAACATATGAAAACCAATGCCATCTGACAGGAAATAAGATTCTTCCTTAACTTTCATTCTGTTAAAAAAATTTGGCTTGAAAATGCATTTTGAAATTCAATTTGAAAAATGAAAAATGTCAATTACTTTTTTTTTTTTTTAATCAAGTGGAAACAGGGCTGAAACTCTTTAAGAGCAAATAGAATAGAAAATGTTCTTCCCTAAGAAAACAGTTAAATCTGTGTGCCATGGATATATTTATTTCAAAGATATGTGGTAGCAGTAATCTTTAGAAGGTATTTAGGAATTGTAAACAAATCTGTCTTCTTTCACTTGTTGCATTTTGCTTCATATTGAGTGCATATTTTTTAGTCTAAAAGAGTATGGATAGAAACATATTCTTGGACTTCTACACATACTGCACTTTTTACATATCTCTACCATATGTTTTCCTTTGTCCATTGTAAAATAAATGGTCCTGTTTATTCTTTTTTTACTTATATCTCCTGTAGAAATTCCCTCCCACACTATTAATTCTTTGAATCATTTTCATTGCAGCATTTTGAGCCTTTTAAATGTCTTCTATGTCTTGTTAAACAGGATCAAAAAGGACTCCAGTGCTGTAGATGAGAGCGCATCTTCAGCCTTTCCACAGCATAACAGTCTAGATTATGGGGTTTTTTTCTTTTTTTTTTGTTTTTTTTTAAATAGGTTTAGCATCTTTGTGCAATGAGCTGCCCAAAAACCGCCTTCATAATGAAAATACAGGAGAGTTGGGGCTTCCAGTCTGGTTGGGTCAGAGCAGAAGTTGCCACAACCTAACAGGTTTTTGAACAGCAGAGTTGGCTGAGTTGGAAGAGCAGGGCAGGCTGGAGGGATGCTTCCCCCACCACCCTTCCCACAGTCTGTCTCAGGTTGCAGCTAAGGCATCATTTTTATAGCCACTAATGGCCTATTTGCCACTAATCCGGGTAATCCCTTTTTGACCACTTTTATACCTTTGCCTTCCACAAACCTTTTTTGCACTCAGTTATGGAACTTTGCATGTAAAACTACGTCTTCATTTGCTTCATGGTTTAATGGATGCCCCTTGGATCTGGTACTGTGAGAAGCAGTGGTATCGTTCCCCACCTACCTCTGTTACACCATTTGGGATTTTATTTTGTTCTCCATCCCTTTCCCTTCATCATTTCCTTAAAGAGCTGAAAGTTTCATTCAGTCCCAGGAGCTGAACGTTAAAGTAAATCTCTAACGAGGTAGGAAAGAAAAGCTCTGATTTACTGAATGTGCTATGATGGATGTGATTAAATTCTTGAGAGTAAAAACTAATTGGACTTAATTGCGCGTCCAGTTACTCTAGTAGAAACATATGTAGAGTTTATATATTTGGCTGGTATACTTTGTGGAGGCTATGATGGCCAATGGAAAGATATAAAAGAACTTGGCAGTGTAAACA
Source organism: Vireo altiloquus (assembly GCA_013396875.1). Classification (NCBI taxonomy): domain Eukaryota; kingdom Metazoa; phylum Chordata; class Aves; order Passeriformes; family Vireonidae; genus Vireo; species Vireo altiloquus. Next base: position 457,069 of record VZRF01012384.1, read on the forward strand.
ATACAAGTCATTGAACTAAATATTTTGGATAAATCAAAAGGCACTGGAATTCACGTTTAAGCACAGTACTGTAGGGAAATCTGAGGAAAATTCTGATATTGAAGAGTGTACCAGAAGGTGGAAAAGAAAGGACTGAAAAGTGCCCTTGAAATAATTTCCAGTTTACTTTTGTCTTCTGAGAGCTTTGATGCTTAGTTGTGCTGTCTGTGAACCTGTCACTTGCTTTATAAATGAGCGGTGTTACCCTCAACATCCAAGGATAGTTTTGAATCACAGAATGTCACATTTTCCAGGGAGTTGAACTGTGCCAGCATGGGCGCATGCAGCACAGCCCTGCAACGCTCGCTGTGGTATATTTCCGTGAGTTTTTTGGAACGGATATAGGTGCTGTTTGACTTGTTATGTATGGTGATATGTATTCAGCAGCCACACTTGCACAGAGTCTTGCTGAGAAATTTCGCATTGAGAGACATGCATCTATTCATACTAAATGCTTGAGTAACTATCAGCCTATGAGCTCTGTTCAGTCTCTTTAATGTCTGTCCTTCAGTGATGTATTGTAATTTTGAATCAAGTACTAAATTCTCTCTGCAGACCAAATTTTTCAGCATTTACCAAACACTAATTGCCAGCTCCCTCAGTAAAATCTTTCTGCTAAATGTATGCATTACGCATTAAAAAACTATCTAAATAGGGCATATCTTAGGATTTAGCAGGGAGTTGGCTGAAATGTCTCATGATTGCTTTTCAGTCTTCAAGAAAATTATTCAGAAGGAAAGGAAACAAAATATTATAGAGCAAAAAAGGGAGGATAGGCTGCATTACAATGAGCTCAATAAGCTCCCCAGGGAAACCTAAGGAAACTGGTACTGTGCTAATTCCATGCCAAACCCTGCCCCTCAAAATGATGGAGAGGTGCTCATCTTTCACCAATGAAAGGAACAAAGCCAAAAAGAGGTTTAAATATACCTTAGGGCACATGAGAGCTTTGTGTCAGCAGCAGTAGTGCTTAAGTTGTAGGAAAGGGACATTCATCCAGCTGGAACATAAAGAAGTGGACAAATTTCTCCAGAATGCACATGGGATAGCAGCATGATTCAAGACATCATGTGAGCAGCTAGATCCATGCCCTGCACAAGGTATCTGATGGACTAATATGCTTATCTCACCAGAGTAAATCTTGGATGAAATTAGGGCCCCAGAGCTGCATGGGGTCCATGGAAATGGACCAGGGCTAGGAGGTGGCATCTTGCAGAGGGCATGAAGGCCACACTCCAGGGCTCTTACCGAGCCCCTGTGGTCCACAGGGGGACCAGGGAGTGCAGCTGCAGCTGCCTGCAAGGTATTCATCTGCTCCCTCCTCCAGGCACGGAGGTGACCCTTGGCATGCTCTCAGGAGCCGAATGCAGGGAAATTATGTCCCTGGCCATGACTGTGAGGAGGTGCACATAAAGAGCAGGTTTCAGGGGCAGGCTTGGGGTGTTTTTGCAGAGGATGCTGAGTCCCTTACACTTGAGGAGCAGCTACTCAAGCCCTGTGACTGCTTTGGTAATGCTCAGGTAATTTATCAGTGAGGCACTGGTGTCAGAACACTTTTTCCTCTCTGGCAGGAAAATGATTACCTATCCAGCTATTGGAAACATTAAAAAAATTCATACTAATGAATCTCTTTCTGTTGCCTTCATTATTGTGTGAACCACAACAATTTCAAAGATACAAGTATTTTCCATCAAGACTATGAATAACAGCACTTGGCAAAACATCCCTATAACAAAGAATAAGACTCCAACTTTTTTAGTGACTTTACATACAATGTGCCTTAATTACTGGCAAGCATGTCAAGAGTCTATTCCCACATGTGTCAACACTTTCTTAATACACTATAATTCATCATGTTAGTATGGCAGAAACAAGGTACTCTACATCTTTACACACATCCTTCTCCAACTTCTAGTCCTGAACTGAGTATTAAATGAACAGAAAGTCTTCATCTAGCAAACAAAGAACAGACCACAGCATCGAAACAGTAAAGTCCCCTGAGTCAATCAAAGTCATACATCACAGAGCACTTTATCATATTCTTCACAACACTGTCTAAATCCAAGAAGCACTGCTTTATTGTCAAAAGGACATTCACTTAATAACAGCAGTAAATCCAGAAAGGCAGGCTAATTTTAGACAGAAAACTTGGCTAAGAGAGAACTCTATCGTTTCCCACTCCTGACATTTTTATTCATTGAGTTCATTTTCATGCTAGTTGTGTGATTAAATGCAGATAGGGATTTATTTCCTTTTAATAAAAAAATACACGATTCTGAAAAAAGCCAAAATTGCAAATAAGGGACCTGATCCTTTTCCCACAGAAATAAACAATAGTTTTGTTGTTGGCTTCAGCGATGACAGGAATCAAACCCATGAATCTCTGTTGGAAGAAAAGGTTAAAATTCCATTGGAAAACTCTTCTTGGACCATACATTAACTCTGGCAGTTCTGGGGGCAACCAAGAACCAGCACGATTTCTTTTCTATTCTGCCTGCACGTATGTGCAAATGTACGCGGTGGTATAGGGAGCCATTTCATAAAGAAACAAGTTAAAATAAATCTGTCCTCAGTGTGTTGAAGTGAAATGTTTTATTTGCACTCATAAACCAAAGTGCTTGCTGTATTTTTGCATTGCAGTTTTATTATCAACAGTGATACAATCTCCCTTCCTCACGCATAGACACTTGTACTAAGAGCCAAGAATCTTATATGAAGGAAGGAGGTACCATGTAGTGAAAGTAAACATGAGAAATGCTGAGTCTTTTGAAGAACTGGATCTGCGCTCCAGAGACAGTGCGTATATTCTCTGTTAGTCACTCAATCAAAAGTAACTGGGTTCCATATACATTCAGAACAAGATCCAATTCTTTTCTTGGGTAGAAATTACTTGAATTCCACTAATGACCAAATTTTGATCTTGTTCATGCCACTTTAAACTTGCCAGGACTCTGCTGAATCAGCTGAACTATTCTGTAGTAACAAGCTTGAAAGACATTTTAAATGACGGTGCTCAGAGAATTAGGTATTTTTAAAATGATTTGTGTTCTTCCACAAGAAAAATGAAAAAAGAATATTAATGAAAGGGAAAAATATAGTTTCCTTCAAGCTGCACATTGCTCTACACTGGTAGTGTAAAAGCAGCTGTATTTCTGCCATAGCTGTCCTGACTGAATGGGCTTTGTGGCAGGAGAACAGGACAAGAACTCCTCTGCCCACTTTTTCATCTGCTCGACAGATGCTTCCTACAGCTTTTCTGTTACTGTATGGTAGCAGGAAAATCTGGGAAAATAGTTCCTAATAAGAAACTCAATAAATCTCACCTCGTCTCTTCTGTTCACAAAGTTTCCATCATCTGACCACAATTTTTGTTCATTTGCTCATTATTGAAATTTATTTGGAGTGATTCATCAGATAATCTCTATGAATAATTCTTGGTCTGCAGCTTGTTTTCAATCAGTTGGTCATGAGCATATTGATACTTGAAATTCAAGCTCTTTTGGCTGCATGCAAAGAATGAACCCTAAACGACTGTGTTTAACATTCAGAATCTTTTTTTCTAGTGCAATTTCTTTCCATTACAAGTCTCAACTTTGACTTTGCACAAATATTCTGCATTATTAATTTTAGATGATTTTAGGTGACCATATCTTGCTGCAGAAGTATCACGTTCACAAAAAGTAGTCACAAAAAATGAAAGCAAGAGGATTTGCAAATGTGGGTCAGGCCAAAATTCTGTCCATACTGAATGTTTTCAGGACCTCGTGCAGAAGTGAGAAGCTTATGTTGCAGCCTTGGCATTATTCCGCTTCTAATTAAATTCATTGTAGTTCTACAATTGATGTGAGAGAATGATAACCCTATTCTTAGGCATGGATGTAGATGTTTTCTGGCTTCTGTGCATGTATTCATCTGTAGACTCTTTATAGTACGTGCAAAAAAGGTTGTGTTATCATCGCTTCATGTGTAAAACACATTATAGTGTATTTGATCCAATGTAAGGCACACACATAATATAATGTGGTTTGGACCCAAATATGTTTACTGCATCTGCCAGAACTTAAAATGACGATAGAGTTATTTCTTAACACTATTGTCTGATTTAACAGCAACATCCCAAGCTTTTCTAACAATTTCTAAATGAGTCAATAGGAGGTTTCGAGTTTTTTCAAATGTGTGATTCACAGAGCAAAGTGGAAGGATTCTTCAGGGTAAAGATGGGCTTGGAAATGCTTTGTCCCTCCCCTACCATACCTTTTTGGAAAAAACTTTCTCAGTTAGGATGGTTGGGTGTTTCTTGCACTATTGAATAGGATTGCCAGAAGGAGTCTATTCCTCAAGGCACTGACTGCAGCCAAGTTCTGGTCTGTTCTGTACATGGTAAAGCTATGTTGCTTAGCTTTCAAAATATAAAATAACCTATTCATCTCAAATCTCAAATGCTACATTTAATCCTGTTACTGTCTTTACTAGATCACTAGGTAACTCTTGAAGAAAAGCATTCCTGTATCAAACAGGTCTATACTCCCTTGCAGGTGATAGAGACTGTAGGGAAGAAAGACACTTTCCTCTCACCCTCCTCATCAGGTTTAATTGAAAAAGATGTGCCAATTTTTTTTCTCCACAGAAATAATATTTTTTCATTGTGTGGGCTGATAAATGTTGTCTGGCAACTCTGTATGCATTTTCACCAGCAACTGGAAACTGCACACATTAGAAATCTCTACTAAAGACAAGCTGGTTAGAGCCCTTGCCCCCTGATGAGAATTGTCTGGTCTAATGAGTGTGAGCTATTTCACCTCTACCAAAGGAAAAGTATTGCTTGTGATTCCTTGGCTAGCAGTAGTTCTTTCAAACCAAGTTTGAAAGTGTTTCCTTACACAAGCCCTAACAACTTAGCCTACGAGTCTGATTCCCATTTACACCAAACGCAGTGGAAGTAAACACCTTCAGGTACTTTACAAATTATTCTTTGAAGCTCTTTACTACGCTAAGCTTAAAAAGTAGCTTTAATGTAACAGAGAGCCAGGACAAATTCAGTCACCATATAGCAGTCAGAGAACAGCCAGGACAGGAAGCCGTTGCCCTTCTCCACAGTATTTTGGGGACATTGGTCCTCTCCAGCTTCCCTGTTTTGGGATACAGGTAAGTCATTGTTTAAGAATGGCACTCCCAAATTTAGTGCTCCCACAGGATTGTCCAAACCAGAGATTCTCTCTGCTCACTTGCTCACTCCCCTCTCTTCCCCTGCAGCAGGCTGGAGAGGAGAATTGGAGACACAAAAGGTGAAAATCCAGAGCTAAGAACAATTTACTAGAAACAACAATGAGATAAGAAAGCGAACAGTAACAGCAACATTGTTAATATCAAACAGTACGAGATAGACAAATGATTTGCATATGATTCCTCGGAACCGGTGTTACCCAACCCCTCCCTCTGCCACTCTCACTTAACTGGAAAGGACCCCTTTTGTCTGCAAGAGAAGCCCTTCTCCCCACCCCCAGCAACGACATGAGGTGGTATAGAATAACCTCTCGGTCCTGGCCACTGCAAAAATTAACCCTCTGCTGGCCAGAACAAAGATAAGGCAACATCTTGGAGACCTAAGGAGAAAGAAGTTCTCTCTAGTTATTAGGGATGTGAGATCCTGGTGCAAGTTCATGCTCTGATGGAGCAGATTGGAGTCTCTTGCAGTAAAGGTTGACATAGTGAGGGCACAGGGCTTATTTCTTCTGCCAGGCTGAGCCTGTGGATGTGATGAGCCCTGCAGTCTCCAGGTTAGCAAATCAGACTGTAAATGGAGGAGAAATGCCTGCTGCCTCTCTTGTGATGATGTGATAGAATTGAATTTGACTTAATAGTTTGGGACTAGCCCTCAAATGCTTTCTTGACAAAAAAGCAAGTGAATAATTTGAAAAAGAGAGTGTTATTCCCTATTCCACCTCTTATCCAAAGCATATGACATATGCAAGAAGAAAACCCACCAATTTTGCTTGCTGTGCTATCCCCACATGTCCCTGTAGCCAAGATATATTAGCTGGATTGTAAGGATTAGGAGAATCAATCTCATTGCCTCCTGGTCAGGTCACGGATCAAGTGTCTGAATTCCTTCCAAGGAGACTTGGTTTAATTTAGAAAAGGACCCTGCACCCTCTTACTTATAAATATGATAAATATTCTTGCCACTAAGCTTGGATACAAGGGAGGCAGTGGTACAGTTACAATTGCTGCTTCTTCCACCCACATTTGTGACAAGATGGATTTATCCAGTGTGCCTGGAGAAACAAGTACTTGTGGAAAAGAACAGCTCTAAACTGTCCCTAGAGCTATCCAAAAGCTCAATGGTATTTCACAGGTCTGAATTTTGGAGTGAGGTATCTGAGGTGACTGTTAATCACCAGCTCATTTCACCATCCCTTCCTCTCCCCAGTGTCTTCACAGTTTTAGTCCAGTGATTTTTGTCTGTTCATGAAGATGATCCCATTAATGGCATGACCAGAAAAGCATCACCTCATTTTCTGTCCTGGAATTTCCTTCAGACACAGGAACTTTTATCCTGGACTTTCCCAACCCTCATATATAAGGTAAACCATACCAGAGGATGCAGCATCTCTCCTTTACACTGCCTGGCACAAGGCAGGACAACAGAAAAGTTAGTTTCACTCTGTGTGTCACCAAGTACCTAGTGATAGACAAACTGCAATATTTTTGACTTAACATAATGAAGGCTTTGCTTTTTCTATAAAATATACTATGGCATATTCAATAATTACAGTCCAATGAGAATTGGCTAAGTAACTGCACATTGTATTTCATTACCCTTACTTTTTATTGTTGTTCTTCACTTGCTTTAATTTGGTAAATTCAGTGATTTGAATAGAGTCTCCAGTTCTTAGTGTGTAATAGGGAGGACTTACTGATCAATTTGTCAGCTTAGTTATAAACAGTGAAAAAGCTCCTGGCCAGTCAGAGCCATTCATTAATACAGGTGTTTTAGAAACAATTATTCAGCCCCACTAGAGAGAAAGAAAGTAACTTGTGGTGAGTTGAAAATAAATATTTATTTGTCATGTGTGCAGAGCATGTAACAAACTAATCTCAAGAGCAAAGAACAGCTTCCCACTACAGGGAGGAAGACATCCATTACCATTCCCTCTGCTCTTCCCCTTTACCTCTGGTATTTGGAAAAACAGTTCCTGCTTTCCCTACTGCTTCTCAATCCAAGCCTCAAAGTCTTTGCCTTTCTTCTTGTCCAGAGCACTTGCTCTTTCACTTCTGTGTTTAATTCCGCTTTTATGAAGCCTTGAGGTGATGGCTTCCCCTACGCTTCCATAAATTTCTAGCTGAACAATTTTGTTGTTCTTTGTCATGCACTTGGTTGACTATTGAGGTTGCAGGTGATGTGGCAGGACAAGGCAAAGATGGAGGCAGGGTGGGTCTTGCATGTCCAGATCATCATGGAGTATACAGGGGATCTTCTTCATCTTAAGTACAGAAAAATTTAGAGGGGCATGAGGATGTTTTCTTGAGGCAATTCACCTGAGGTTGTTCTTAGGTGTGCAGATGACAGTGCTTACACACCATCTCTTTCCCCAGCACAGCGTGACACTCCACCCAGAGCTTCAAGAGTTCTGCCCAAAATTTCAGCAGGCCTTTAGTGAGTGGCAGACTCCACCTTCTCAGGTAGAGACCTTTCCCATTTACAACCTGTGCCTACCTGGACATTCTGCTGACAGTAGCACAGCTGTCTGTGCTGTGTTCTGCAGCTGTGAAGCTGTACAGGTGCCTCCAGTGCCCTGGGGAGATGAGATGGGTTGGCAAGAAGTGGAGGCTGCAAGTATCAGCCGAGCCTCTGGATGTAGGATGCTGACACATCTGGTGGGACAGTACTCTCTGTACAATGTCTTCTCTGTGAAAGAGCAGTGTGTGGCTGGATGGAAACATCACAGGAGCAGGGCCAGCCCATGTCCTGCCACACAGACCATGTTGGAAAAGCAAGATGTAATTCTGTGACTGACTGAAGAGCCTTGGTTATTACAAAGACAGCTTGTGTGCAGCAGTGATTAAAAGAATTGCACAACAGTTACAAATCACAAAAATAGAGAAAAAGTTGGTGGGAGTAAAAGCTACACTGTAAAATAGAAGGGATTCCACCATACAAAGTAGTGTCCACTAGACCAACACCAGATCAAATTTGTGCTTAAATCACAGAAACTCCAGTTCCCTTATGATTTGCAGCTAGTCTGGCGATTCCTCTTTGCTATATGGTATTTTCCTTTTTTTTTTTTTTTTTTTTAAGTCACTGTAAAACTTTCCTCATGACAAATGTCTGGACACTCTACCTTTCTCTCCACACAACCTCACTTTTTTAAGGACCTGTCCATCAGTCAGAAGAGGAGGTTTTTTTCCTTCCAGTAGTTCATCATGTGGCAATAGGCAGCTAGGTCTGCTGAGAGCAATATCTCCAGCTAAGCAAAATGTCTTTCCTCTTGCCATGTGCAGAGACTGTGAAGCTGCAGATCCACCAGGCATGCCAGCACCTTCTGTTTAAAATCTATTTTTCCTTTGGGTTTGGGCCAACAGTTCAAAGCCAAACGCAGTGGTTGAGTCCAGACTTCTCCGAAATGGCTTTCTCGGGTAGTGTCTAATACCTTTCCTTGACAGCCTTGTCAGTACTGGAGCATCTTGGCGCAGGGTTAAACACATTCAAATGTGTTGTGCAAAATGGAGGCTCAAATACAAAATGGAATTCACAGTTTGAGACTGCTGGATCCCACTGTGTCATGGCATAAATGGTACTCCTCCAGCTGCCTGGAATGGCAGGCTCTCCACTGGTCTCCCTGCTCTGGAGAGAATACAGTAAAACTAGATAGGGAGGTGGACAATAAAAAAAGATTGGAGGCGTGGAATGACTTCCATATGAATAGAGACTGAAAAGGTTGGGATCATTTGGAGAGGAAATGAAAAAGTATATGGTAGACCTATCCAAGCTAGTTAATAGACCTGAGAAGATAAATCAGATGCTCTTCCTTACCATTATTCCTTACATGCACACAAAAAATTCTCAGGGGAACACAGTGAAACTGAGACAGCAAATTAAAATTTATAAACAATTGCACAACAGGTATTTACCTCATGAAAGTCATTATTCTGGGATATCACTGAGATCAGGAAGATAGAAGACATGAAAGAGGCTGAAATTTATCTGTAGGGGAAACACCCATGGAATCTTAACTATGGATAAATAAATAGAAATAAAATCCCTAAGCTACTCTATACTTGGTGGGAGACAGGTAAAACCTTTCTTTTGTTTACTGAACCTAGTTTCTATGTATTTGGAAACTATTTGGTGTCCCTGATCATTCACTGGCAACCATCTGAAGGGAAAGGAAAGTGTCTCAGGAGGATGGAGATGAGGGAGAGGTGCTGGTAGCCTTTTCTCTGTGCCAGCACTTTGACGATTTTGGCCATCAGGACCTTTTGAAACCATTGGCAACTGCTAGCCTTTGTTGGATTGCTGAGTTTGGCATAAGGGAAATACAGAGTAATGAGGCATCAGGGACAGGACCTAACGGTGTGGTAGGTCCTTGTCAGTGGGAATATCCACAGCCCCCAAGGCATCTTGGTCCATAGATGCCCCTGACATGGATAAATAACTATAGGGCCCCTAGGCCAAAGTCCAAAGAAGGATGTGGATGCCTAATGTATGATTTAAACTGTCACCAGGTGCTGAAATTTGAGCCAAAAAAGCTCTTAGGGTCCTGCAACTCTGCAGCTGTGTACACTGAGCAGTCCTGCTGGTTTGGCTGAGCTGAACCTACATCTTTCAAGAGCTAGAGTTCAGGAGTCTCCATTTCTGGGGAAAGTGTCCAGAGCAGAAGACTGTAGAACCTGTCCTGTTCTTTCTCTGGCCTCATGAACTCTTCTTTTTCTGTTGGCACAGGAGGCTTATCTTCACCAGGAGATGTGGGAGCTGCTCCACCTGCCTCCCAGAGAAACAAGCAATTGATGCGGTCCACAGATGGGTGGCTAGGATATCTTCATGGAAGTGAGTGATATGGAATCTGACCACCCAAAGACAAGGGAACTTACCTCTTCCTTTAAGGAAATCGCAGGGTAACTCTTAAGTTGTTATATGTGAGACTCTCATCACCACCCCTGCTAATGGAAGCATCTCAAGTGTTCATGATTATCAGGAAACTGTAGGTGTGCTTTGAATATATTTACTGGATCCAGCCTCCTTGAACTGAGGCACAAGTCATGAATCTGACAGTCTTTGGCAGAGATGGAGAAAAAGTATTTGGCTCAGCCAGTATCATGGTTCCATTGGGCGTGCTTTGTAGAAGAAATGTTGACGCCAAACTAAGCTTTCCTGTGCAAACTTAAGCGCTTACAGACTCTCAGACATCTAAAGGATTAAGCAAATCCTTTGTGGATCACATATTTGGACATGGGTGACTAAATTCTGCCTAAAGTGCTTGAGAAGTTGGTTTGTGCACATTGTAATTTTCCAGTTGCTTCCAACTAACCCTTTGGTGTTATATTGGTGATAATTACTTCTCCGTCTTTGAGTGTCTGTCTCAAAGGGATCACTCTTCTCAGTAAAGTAACTTTTTGCGCAACTGTTAGGAACCATCTTCTCTCTCAAACAGCCTCACTGATTAAAATAGCCAAATTCAGACCAATTGTTCTCATTCCAGATTTAGTTCTGAAGTTTGCTTTCTCCCTTTCTGAAGTAATGAACAGCTCCTGCACCTCATCTGTTTTCTCCCATCCATTTCAGCTGGTGTGATGCAAGACGTTGTTTCTTTCTATCAGCTTTAACTTTTTCTATGATAGCACTACATGTACCAGAGGACTCTCTGGGAAAGACACATCCAGTGTCACTGAGTGTTCTCAACAGCTCAAAGGAAAACCAAGTACTTTGTCCAACTATGTACCTCTTGCAACCAGAACACAAATGTTCTGAATCTGTGAGGAAAGAGACATGAGTTTTCTACCATTGACAGAGAACTGAAGAGCTGTGTAGGTAAAGACAATTATTACAGTCCTGCTGCTCAGCCACTGTGCTCCCACAGAAAAGGTGTGCCGCTGTTCTGCTATTTCTCATGAAAGACTGACTCCTTTTCTAGCTGGTTGTAGCCTGGGGGAGATTCTCCAGGAGTTTTTCCAGATAGAGCAAGGAGGGTGAAGGCCAGCTCCTCCTTAGGAGCACAGACGGCAAAGACTACTGGTTTCACAGTACGAATAGCAGTGAAATATCCAGGGCAAGATTCATCCTGGCTAGCTGCTGAAGTCAAGAGTAGAGGCATATACACCTGTGTTAGTCATCTAGCTCTCCCAAGAGCCCATGGAGACCTAGTCCTGGGTTACATTAAGACGAAATGTGTCCAAAAGCATCTGTTTCTTCCCTCTGCCCCAATGCCAAATGATCCCTGTGCTATCTAGGTCAGATACAGACATTTACATTCAACCTACCCCATCCTCAGCTGGTGCTTGCCAAAGATGAGGAGCGTGGAAGCCTCTTAGCTGAGTCTGGCTGCACCCATAGAACTTGCCTCAGTGTGTACAATGTACTGCTGCTCCAGAGAGGGAGAGCAGCTGTCCCCAACACATTTGCTTTTCTGCCTGCTACTTGTACCAGAAGGGTGGTGGCACATCTGCATCCCTCCCCAGTCACATCTGGTTGAGATGCAGTAACAGATTCCCTGTACAAGGCACCTCCTGAGGGCTATGAGGGGAAGACTCTACTGCAGGATTTGAAGCAAGGGTGGTCAGCAAGAGACATATCCCTCTTTGTCTCATTCTGTTTTCACCCACAAGGCACGTAGCTGCTTATAGAACGAGATCTGGCCCTCTAGGAAGTACACATGCTTGCATGTGTTGGATATACACACATAGATGTACGTTTGTATGTGGTTTATTGAGAATTAAAAATTCTTCTTTTTGCCTCAGACAGGGCTTCCAGTGCTTGCCTTTTCAGCTGGGGGGACTGTGTTTTTAATCTCGCTAATACAAAGAAAACAATGGACCTCTTTCTCTGCTAGCTGTAAAGGGTCATAAGTAAAATGAGTTTTGGCAGACTTGTTCCAACTAGACATGCAACCACATGCAAAAATGACTCTAAATTTAGTATGTCATTTGTCAGGGTTAACCCTTCCCTTCCTCAAAGGAAAGGGGCTTATTTGCTATCTTCTTTTAGTCTGTATTTGGAAATTTGTCTTGCCTCTATAAAACTCTAAACTGCAGAAATTTATAGTGGCCTTTTGTTCTATAAGCCTTTATTTCTCTTCAGAGTTATGATAACTGCAACTTTATCCCTGCTTCTGGGAAGAGGACACAGTACTTTCATGCAAGAATGGATACCCTTAAAAGCAAGGAAAGTGTTTTCCTCCCCTGAAAGTGTTTTCACCCCCTGTTCTGATGGATAGGGGGGGGTAGGACAGTCTTCCTTTTTTGTATGGGCCTTAAAAACTGTTGGACTCAACCGTGCGTATTTCTGCAAGTCCCAGCTACCAGCATGAAAGTAGTTTAATGGAATAAGGTTACTGCTGTGAGAAATCACTGAACTTAAGTCAGTCCAGAAGTCTTTGAGAAATATTATATTGCACCTGAGAATTTAAGCACACAGCCATTGGTGTAATACCTGCTACAGCAGGAGAAACAGGAACTGACCTTCATCTGCAGCTATTTCCAGCAGGAAAAGAAACACTGAAAACATCCCAGTCCGTTTTCCAGCCTGTGAGGTTTCTGATGTTAGTGAGTGTTCTTTTATATGGTTATCATAGATAAACAAGCAAGGAGTCCAGTGCAAGGCATATTTCACGTAAATGCTTGGTTTACTCTGAGAAAATGGTATCTATAGAGCAGTGCTAGCAATTACATTGGGCAAGGCAAGTGACTTGGATGTACAGGAGAAAATGAAATCTTACCCACTTTGAAATGCATTTCTTGGAAAAGTTGGTCAGAACCAGTCTGATTCTGTCTGTATTTCTCCCTCTTACTCTCTTTCCCCTCCCACAATCAAGAAAACACCATTCCCAGAAATCCCAGAGGAGGTTCCTAATTGAAAGCAATGATCGTGAGTCATTCCTGTATATTAAGTGAAATACTCTTGCTTGCCTCCCAAGGGATAAAGTGATTAAACCCAACAGAGAATGGCCCAGGAACTCCGTCTGTCCCTGCAACCTTGAAATTAAAAACCAGGAAGATAAGTTAGTGGTACAGTATTTTCTTTCAAAACACATCTCTCCCTGAACTACCAGAGCCCACATACAAAGAGACAGAAAATGAATTGCATTTCTGACAGTTTAAGATTCAGATTTTTTCAACTGAGGCTGTTTGTTCTCCTGAACAAACTGTATGCTACACTGTCCTGTTGTCTGGGATATAATGGAATATAATATTAGCCTCGGACAGTGGTTGTTGAGCCAGTGCCAGCCTCACTAATGAGCATGTGGTTTCAATAATAATATGGCTACTTGTAAGATGGTTGGCCACAAGCCAAGCACTTAATATGGAGGGGGCAACAGATGTAAAAAAGTACCATCCCTGACATGATTGCATTTCCAAAATTTCTCTGGCAAAAAAGTTAAGACTCAGCAAATCAGGATAATGAAGAACCTCCCCATATCAGGAAAGGATGAAGCTCTGACAAATGAATAGGAGCTCTATGAGCTTTGTGCACACATGGTAAAAAATAAGAAATATGAGAACAGGAGTGATAAAAGAACTGATAATTCTTCTTTATGGAAAAAAATCAAGCTGGTAATGGAAGGTGCTGGATAATTAGATCTCCCTTTCCCTTTCCCTTTCCCTTTCCCTTTCCCTTTCCCTTTCCCTTGCCTTCCCTTCCCTTTCCAGCTTTTGTCATTCCAGATTTGGACCTAAAAGTCCAAGTGCATCAAGACGGTGAAATGAATTACAGTTTAATAATATTCCCACCACACAGACAAAATGGATTCAATTACATAATGGTAGCATTAAATGTTATTATGAAGGGGATCCAGAGTCTTGAGTCCAGACTTTCAGAAAACCATGATAAGCTGCTTAAAACAGCTGAAATAGCACATTTATAGGTTTTCAAGCCATAGGTTTGCTGAGGGGAGGGAGCACAGGGAAGGAGTCATTATGTTTCCTCAGAGGCTTTGGTGTGCTAATCTGGTATCGAGGGTTGAGTGTGTAGAAAAGCAGTGCCAGAGAGTTCCCAATTTGGTTATTATGTCTTAACCTGCATGGTCTGAGGCGGCTTTCCGGAGTGGCTGCCATTACAGGAGGGCACACGTGCCAGAGTTGTGGGTGGAAACGCCAGCCCTTGGTCTCCAGCCACAGCACCAGGGCAAGGCCATGCCAGCCAAACCTGGGCATTCCCGAGAGAGTGGAGCCAGAGGCAGCCCCGCCCCATGCCAGGTTGCCCCCAACACTCCCTGCTCAGTCACCCATGGGCTTTCAGGTGGCACTGAGGTGCTGAGCTGCTTTTGTACTACGCCTGCCCTCTGTTCTGGACTGCTGAGAAGGCCTCTCTTCGGATAGGACACCACTGAAACCTGGAGCACACTACAGCTCTCCCAGAATGGGGCAGGCAGAGGCAAACATTGTTATCTGTTACAAAAGCCCCCACAAAGAACTTCACATTCCTGATATTTAGAATTACTGATAGTATTTCATGATCCTTTAACAATATTTTTTTCTTTCAATCCTGGAGAAAAGGAAAATATGATTAAAAATGGTAGGAAATAAGGAAATTAGTCCCATAATTTTTTAAATTAATATCTTCCCATCTTTTAAATTTGAAAAATTTGAGAGAAATTAAAAGGAAGGGGAAAGCAGAAGAAAGAGTGGTTAGAACACAAAGGAGTTCAAAACTAAAAACTAAAATAGAGGAATGAATTTTTCTGACTGCCAACGCACAAATTAATTGTTTTTAGGTAGAAGAATTTTTAGTTCTTTTCACAACAGTGATAAGATGTAAATATTCCTCCTGAATTTTATGGATAATTATATTAACAAGATTAAAAAAAATCAATTTCTATTTAAAATATACTTCTACTAATGTTTCAAAAACTTCAATTATTCGTCTGGTATAAGGTGTTCCAAATGCTCCAGATTCCTTGTTTCCTTGATGATGCCTCCTTGAATATTTCCCCAAGTTTGGATGCACTAACTCAAGTTGGGTTGTTGCATACTATTTACCAGGAAGTGCTGGTGAAAGCTGCTTGTACTAGAATAATGTTGTGTGCCGGTGTTGGGAGACACTTCACGCCCTGCTGGGTGGCCAGTACCTTTGTCAGGCCATGCTGATCCATGGCCTTACGATAAATGGTCTGTAACCAGGGAACAGCATATACCCATGGCTGGCAGGCAAGAGAGCATTTCACTCTACACCACTTCTAACACAGTGTCCACATGCACCTCAAGTCATTATTGATCAAATATGCAGACCCTCCAACAGGGCTTTGAAGGCTTATCTGAGAAGAATCCGAGGTTTTTGAATCCTGATCAGTCCCGTGCAATATGATACCTGGGATGATACCCTAACTCTGGCACTGGCCACTGAAAAATCATTTGTGTGAGGCTCCCTCCATCCTTGATGGGAAAGGAGAGTGACAGAGGAACCTCTACATGATGGTTTATCTCAGCCTCAGCAGATCTCTTAGGGAGATGGGATGAATTGTCCTTTGAAGGTGCTGCTTCTCATGTGTTTTTATCAAGGACACCTAGCTTGCAAGCAAATAGGTTGCTAAAGGCAAATGAGAGGTATCTCAGCTACACCGCTGGCAGTGTTGCATCCTTTATGTCCAGCCAATCTGAAAGTGCTCTGCAATTGTCGTTCGGTTTTACTTTCAGTGAATTGGTATTGCAGATTCTTATTTTGGCTGCAGTGCATTAACTGAGTAAACAGTCGAATGAACTAGGCACTACAAAAGCTTGCTGGCTGGTTGCTGCACACCCCTGAGGCAATAAAAACATGTGCAAAGAACAAAGAGCTGCACAAATCGACTGCAGATATGACCACACACGTTAAGATGTAACACGTCATTGAGACAGGAGAAAAAGCCTTTGTAGCAACCAGCACTGGGTGAAACTAGCTTAATCCCATTAAAGAGCCCCAAAATCCACTGACAAAGGGCCAGCTTTTGTGCTCTCACTTACACTGGGGGAGACCTACTGACCTTGGAGAAAAGGAGCCGAAAGCAGGACTCAGTGCAGCATCATCACCATCCTTGACTGCAGAGATGGCAGCATGAGTGGCAGGGCTGACATGAAAGCGTGTGTGGCACTGGTTTCCCTGAGCACCCTGCTGTCTGAGGGACAGAAGGACAGAGGAAACTTGTAAGTCTACTCACGCCAGGATGTTATGGCATGTGTGTGGATCTCAGAGGAAAGAAAATGAGAGATGCACAGATACTGTGGGATACCAACTGCTCTGAGCCTGGATCCTCAGAGCCTTCAGGCTCCCCCAGACATCCTGTATTTCAGCATGGTGTGAAAATCCAGTTGCTCTTTTCTTGGATGGATGGATGAGGAACTGGGGAAGACCAAAGGCAAGGTGCTTATTTGTACAATCAGTGAAGGAGGTGCAGATTCTGTTTCCAGCCACGACAGATGTCCAGGGCTCCCTAGAAGTATTGCACTGCCACCTCTGTTCTTGTAAGTGATTGTGCAAAAAAGTAAAAAGGAGACTGAACTACCATGAATAATTCCTGTTTTGCCATTTTATACCGTCTGGGTTTTTCAGTCAGTAATGGTTTGTCTCATACAAACTCTCATCCTTTGACTACAAATACCTTGACCCCTCCATGATAGCCCTGGCTTACCCCAGCTCCCCTCCAGCAGAGAGCTGATCTCACATTTGTAGCCTGTCAGCATGCTCACTTGCCAGGAAGAAAGGCTATGCTGGCTGCCGGGGCAGTCTCTGCCAAGGGTAACAGCTGAATTTGGAGCTCCTTTTTCTTACTGGGATCACAAATTCAAGTCTCTCTTCTATTCCCTCACTTCATGTTAGTTGAAACTGGAATCGAAATTTATTAGGGTGTGTGTACTGAGAGAAAGGAAAGGCTAAAAGACAGGCAGGCAAGCAGGCAGCACAACTTTGGGATTCTCACTTCCTAGGCTAAAATTAACCAAAGTGTACACCAGCTTTGGTTTGAAGTGAGCCTTTGTTTGGGGAGCAAACCCTGGTGACAGGCTTTGGGAAATGGTCCTGGGACTGCTATGGGATGAGAGGATAGAGTTTTCCTTCACCCACTGATCCTTCTCATCATTTCGTTCCCAAGTTGTTGCCTTGGGACCACCTACAGGGATGCCACCACAGCAGAAGATGCTCCCTCTTGTCCTGCAGGGCTCAGGGATCCTTCTCACTACCTCGGTGCATGTCAGGGTGAGCCCTAGAGGAAGAAACCCAGGGCATGTGAGCTGCAAGAAGGCCCAGCAGGACCCAGCTCCACCTGGGCTGGATGTCCTGGGGAGCCGATGTGCCTGGTGACACACTCAGCCTTGCCCGAGTGCCTGCTGGTGGCAGGTGTCAGTCATTCCTTGTCTTGCTGGCTCAGACCATGGTATCTTTGTGAGGTTATTTGTATGCATGAAAGGTTTAAGTAGATTGCAACTGCCTAGCTGAAAAAAAACCCCAAACCAAGACAATTCTTGAATTCTTGTTTCTTTCCCCACTGGGCTGCTCCTGTATACAAAAGGTTTAAAATAAAAGTGGGGAATGCATCTCTGCTTTTACAGTTCTATTTGGTGGCATTTGCCACATATAGTTACACGTATTTAGTTTTGCACCAACTCTTTGCAGTTCACCTCCAGTCAGATGTTTGTCTACATCTGAAAACATGAGAAGGGCTCAGAGTTGGCTCAGCCAAGGAAGGAGACACTGATCAACCTACAAATGAATATTTACAGGGAATGTATTTATAGTCTTAGAATTTTTAAACTTGTGTATGTGAATTTGGTTGAGAATGAGACTTTATTTTTGTCTGTTTCCCGACCCTGCTCCCTCCTTTCCTTCTCCTGCCTGTTTCCTACCTATCCCCCTCCCCATCCTGCCTCAGAAAATTAGCTTTCATTGGGCTTTTATAGCTGCACTTTCAAGTCAGTCAAGATTATTTTCTGGTGCTTAAATTCCTAGTTAACATGTCATGGTGCCATTCAGTGCTGGAAATGATGTAATTTATTGGGTAGCTGGTCATTTGCACAAATAGCTGGAAAAACAAGTTTAGCTTGATATAAATAACAAGACACAACAGTATATACAGTACAACACCTTGCCTCCTGCTGCAAATCTTCTGATTTCTGTTATTCTGGTTTCAGCATGCCTAGCTGCCTCCTTACATTCTCTGCTATGAAATAAGATAATTATAGCACAAGTAAATATTACCCAATCAATCTACAGTAACAACTGTTAAAACAAGCCATCTTATAAATTTTCCTAACAAAACATGCCTCAACCCAATATACACAGAAGGTAAGTTTCTCTGACCTTGAAATAAATTTCAAGAGCAAAGAACATTATGCACATAATGAACGAGGAGTGGCAGACCCAGGGTCCAATCCTGTTTAATCTAACCCCCCCAAAACTTCCACAAGCTCAGCAGCAGAAGGATGGTGTGTTTTGGGAAAGCATATCTTTTAGTGTACAGTATAAATGGGAATAGTCCCCTGAAATCACAGTTCCCCTTCTTCCTTCTTCCCTTAAGCCTAGTGGCTGGACTGAGGCAAATTAACCCTCCTCTTCCCAGGACAACACCAGACTCCAGTACTGATGGGCGTGATGTCTGCACAAAACATCTGCAGTTTAGTTCAAGTAAACTGTAAAACCTCTTCAAAACCCAGAGTATTCTTTCTGTCTCCCAAAGAAACACATTCAAAAAGAAAAAAAAGAAACCAAATACCCATTAGCAGAGATCAGACTAAGTTAGGGGTAAGCTGTGAAGAAAGTACAACATGGGCTCATACGTTGTGCACTACAGAATGTGGCTCAAGTAGGGGAAAACATCTGCATCAACTACAGTGGCAGATCTGTTTTGAAATGCTACTGGATTTCAGGTTTACATTCCGGCAACACTCTGTAGGTTTGCCTAACTGACTCATGAGAAGGTAGTTTCTGTTGGGCTGGGGACAGGGGAGAAAAATAAGCCAAAGTGCCTGACCGTAAAGGATAATGCCTTTTAGAAGAATGTAAAGATGTTCTGAATCTGCGTGTGGCAGAGGAGGGTCTCAGGGGAGAAGCTAATTATGATATGCGGCTTGAATACCATTATGCACTAATTACTGAAAAAAGATGATGGATTTAAAAACCTTTGTGCTACTAAATGGAAGCAGAATAGGGCCAGTGTGGGCAGATTTTGAAACCCCCACTTCAAGAAGCAGCCGGATCATGCCTTGCCCAGACATCTCCCAACAAGCACGTGCTGAGTTTCCAACACAAAAGGTGAGACGTGGTCCTCTAACCCCCTGCTAGATCCAGGTTTCAGAGTGGGTTGGTTGCTCTGCTAACACTTTGTGGAATGTAAGGTGGAAAGGATGCCAAGCACTGTTTGTACAACTGGTCTGAAAGCTGTGGGGAGTGCGTGCTCTGGACTTGCAGGAGAGGAGAGCCCTTTCCTAGTTGATATCACCCAGAAATGTTGCATTAGATTTATCCCTAAGGTTTATCTACCTCCGTACTTGAGATATGATGGTAGCCACCCAAGGCTCCTTAGGACTCCGGGGTAGAAAGTATGGGGCCCAAGGTAGGCTAAAACATTTTTCTAAAACCTGTTGGTGTTTTTCCTCCTACCTGGGAATGTGCCCAGGGCTGGTGACAGAGTAGATCTAGGCTAACATAGCATGGCTAAGACTCCTGTAATATCCACCCTCCATTTCAAACGTGTTATGTTAAAGAGGAATGGGGTGGGCAGGAGGTGAAATATTGCATTCATGCCTCTGGTAATGGAGAAGCAACACTTGCTGTCTCTGGTGTACTGCATGCTGTGACTTCTCTGCCCATCTCTGGACCAGATGCATTCCTCCTTGCTGGTGCCACAGGTCTCCTGGGGAGTCAGAGATGTTGCCTCTCACAGGGGTTTTGCAATGTGGACTTACATCCCTAGGGATGGGAACATTGAAAACCCTGCTCTGGCTCATCTTGCTGTGTGTCTGTTGTGGTAAATGAAATGTCCTTTAGACCATTTACTGCTGTAGAATGGCCCATTTATGTATTGGACTCTTTCATCTGCCCAAAAGAGGCATCTGTCCCAATTTCCCACCTTAACAGCCTCTTCCTCATGTTAACCCTTGAAACATGCCTGGAAATTGAATGAGAAAGTGCTAGTTAGCATGGGACAAATGCCATGCCTAAATTTTTTGTGCTGTGTGTCTGTCATGGCTTCTTTAAGGTCCCTGAAACTTTTCTGGGGCCTGGTTGGCCTGAAAAATCTCACAGGGTCCATTCTAGCAGTCAAGCAGTACAGACATCTAACCTCAGTGTTATTTACAGTTTATTACACTGGCTCCTAGGCAGACTTATGGTCCCATTTTCATTGGTGTGGAGTGGCCAGAGAGCAAATCTTCATGCGTAAGGGATGCCAAAAAGGCAGAAAACAAGGTCAAATGAACAAATGCATTTGCTTGCTGGGGACTGACCTCCCCTGGAATCTGGTCAAATCCTCTGCTTCTGGCTAATTTTGAAAACTACAGACAAATGCTGAGGAATAAACAGATCTCTGGAAATGAAGTCCATGACCTGGTAACATCCTCTTGTCAGAAAGCAAACCCATTTTACCATTACCTTTGATGTAATGTTGGTTAAAAGAGAAGGATGTACTTTCACTCTCCAAGGAGACATTTGTTGTTCAACCAATAGACGTGAATTGAATTGATTGTCTGATATATGTCTTTTGTTGTTTTCACTGAAAGTATGGCTTTCTCATGAAGTGAACTGTGTCCAGTTCTGGGATCCTCGGTAAAAGAGAGACAGGAACATAGTGGAGAGAGTCCAATGGAGGACCACAGAGATGGTCAAGACACCAGAGCAGTACAGACTAGATGATCTCTCAAAGTACTTTCCAGCCTCGACTCTTCCGTGATACTGATTCTGAAAGACTACAGGAAGGTAGCACAGCCATACTGTAGGAAACTACAGCAGATGTCCTCTTGCCTATGCTCTCCATAGGGAGCAGTCCTTGAAGCCAGCTCTTCCCAAAATCATACATGGATTTAATTTTTTGAGAGAAGTACTTGATAGGCTCCAAAAGATACAAACAAGACATGCTGAGTAAACAGGAGATAAGGACCTGAGATTGAAGGTAGGATTGAGGTGATCATCTTGAGCTGGGTCTAAAGGGAGGGAAGGGGTTTCCAGGAGAAGAGTAGTTGCACTGACAGAGGCAGAGCCTGCTAGACAGCCTGGATAGGGCAGCGTGGGCAGGCAGCTGTGCTGGTCCCTTTGGAAGCTCTAATTTGTTTAGTGCTGCCTTGTGTCCCACAATGGGACCAGATTTCCCCAGACTTCTTTCATGCCCGACATTCAAAGCTAGACCTTCAAAATGGCCTCTGTGCAGCCTTCCAGTCGAAACACCCTGAATGAATGTGTGGTCCTGACTGCATCCAGGCAGAAATGGAACAGGCTCTGCTGGTTTTAGAGAGTGAATGTTTTCTGCCTCAGTAGGAAGATCTAGATTTGTTGTTGCAAAGCTAGGGACAGTCTCACAAAGCCAAGCTTTGACCAACCAGAGAAGAAAAGAGAGCAACACACTGGAAGGGTGGAGAACAGAAGCATGGGATTTAGGGTGTGTGGTTTTGGGTGTGCATGTAAATTGTTTGTGTGGGCAATTTGCTGTTTTTACAGTGAAAAATCCTGATCTTCCAAAACTGCCTGTGTGGAAAAAAGAGAGCGCAATTTTCACTACTCAGATTTATAATCTGCTCTCAGAAGTATGCCCACAGGAAGCAAAATTAGAAATTTTCTTCTCAGGACAGTGCTAACTCAGGAGTTTAAAATACATCTTGAGCTAACATTTTTGTGAGTCATCCTGCATCACTGAATAAAGATATACATGATGTGAACACTGCAGATTTAGGAGCAAGCCAGGGTTTTTTGTGCCTTGCTCCATTATTGAGAATTTTCTGATTCTGCCATCAGAGGTTTATTAGTGTGAGCCTGTCCGAGGTACAGCACCACAGGACATGATGGAGAGATTACTTTGGGCACATAAACATGCTGCTAAAATCTGAAAAGCCAAAATATGTGACTGCAGACTTCTGTGTTTCTTTCATAGGTATCAATACATGGAATAGATAGTTAGGTACCAGCTCACAGTCTTATACCCTCAGAGGGAAGAATTCACCTCCTTTTCCATGTGTGATTTTATTCTGTTTAACAGGAGATATATCAATCCACTACAAAAGGGTATAAAATATGTTTGGTTTGTGATTACACCAGCTGCACTGGGAGAATAAAGCAGGGGTTAAACAAGGCCACATGTTTAATCAGAGGTCTCACAGGGCTATGAATACAAGGAAAGCTGATCTTTTTTCATGATATCAATACAATGCAGTCATCCTGTGTGGGTTTTGCATACCATCCTGTCCACAGCCAGAGAAGTGACTTCTATTTCAATAAGAATTAAAGCAAAAGCAAAGAAAGAACAAAAGAGTGAGGGAGTTGATCTGGAGGAGATGATGATAAATTCTACTGCATCTTGTAAAACTCTCCTGCTCTTTCCTCCACAATGGCATTGTTTCCCCATCATAACCACTTCCTTAATAAACAATTAAGCTTTGTATTTGGAATCTAAACATATATTTGGAGGGTGAGACAGAGAAGGACTGGTGGCTCAGGGTTTGGCAGTAATACAGGGAAGAGCCTACAGTGGTTTGAATTTGATCCAGGTTGTGTTGCCCTTGATTTATTAGCCATCCTGCTACAGGAAAATCACTGTCTCTCCTCCGCACTCTTTTGGTGGGTCAATCCTGTAGTAATATCAAACAAGAAAAAATAGTGCGCATTTATTTTCTTATAAATATTTGACTGATTTTGAGAACTGAATTTGTGCTGATGCTGTTCATGCATCTCTTCGGTGGAAACTCAGCTCAGTAGCCAAGTGAATGCTGAAAAAATGAATACAGGTATTCAGTCCTGACACTTGATTACAAAAATGATAGGGACAGAAAAATAATGAGCCGGGTGGCTACATCTGCATGTACATTCTGTACCTCCACTGGTAGCTGTGGGGATGCAGCACAGCCAATGTGATATCACTGCCTGGATGGACTGACCCGGATCAATGAGCACAGGAGCCACAAACTCAGCTTGCATTGCACAGACACTGAGCTCTTGCCTTCTTTCATCAGCTGAGGGACACATAGCATCACTCTGAACTCTGGGCTGAGCTCTGGGCCACTGGAAGTGGTCCAGTGTGAGTTCTTTCCTCTGCTTTTAGTGGCCTCCAGCCCCAGCCTGCACCCAGAACTAATCTCTCTCATTCTGTTCAACCTGTGCAACAGTGTGAATATCTTGTGGATGCAGTGTGGGCCAAGAGTTATTCAACAATTCTGAGAAATAAATCTCTGAAATCATTAGTGCCCTGCAAAAATTCTCTCCTCAAATCAAAAATAAAAAAATAGAAAAGTGAAAGCTCACTGGCAAATGTCTCGCTCTGAATAATTCACTTGTTTCCAGGATAAAGCCTGGGTTCCTTCCTCTGCTCCCTCACCAGAGGCTGGGGGACAGCTATGCTGCTACTGTTCACACTGGTAACTCTTTGTGGCCTGAGATACACCCTTCCTTTTCAGTGCCATCCATCTGGAAGCTTCCCATTGTATGTAATTATTGTTAATGTCTTCCTTTTTTTCCCCCCAAATGCTTGGGGAAAATTATGAGATAGTTTGTTAACAACAGTTTTCATTAAAGAAACAGCTGGGTTTTTTTACTTCTAGGTCTTTACAAAAGTCTTCTGCATGTCTGTCAAGCCAGGGTGTAGCGTGATGAGCTGTTTCTGTTGAGAAACCAGAGTTTACAGAATAAACAGAGTTGAGGTAAACCCTGATTATGGGGAAAATCTGCACGTTAGGCTCCCTTGCAGGCTTAACTCACACGACTGGCCTGTATTTTTGGAAACACTTCCAAGGTTTTCCCTTTGTGAATTGGTGCAAATGGCCTGTTGGAGCCAGGCATGCCTAAATTCTCACTGACTTTTCCTTAATCTGCTTGACTTGAGCAGGGCCTCAGACAGGCGTGAGCAGATCAAGGGGGTCCCTGGGGAGTGCTCAGCCAGCAGGTACCGTCCAGCAGAACTGGCTTGGTGCTCCCAGCTCCCAGCCACACACATAATTGTACACTTCCCTAAGCGGGAGAAGAAAGGAAGAGATGTGTGCCGATAAGCTGAAGGGAATTGTCTCATGTACAAGGAACAGCAAGCTCTGTGTTTTCCCTTGTTTGCTCTGGGATTTTTGCTATTTGTGCTAAATTTAGCATGCCAGAGACTGAGTGCAGCCTCCCCCTCCCCGAGGGCTGTGCTCAGACATGTCAAGTCCTTGGGGTGGGAGCAGCACATCTAGGGAGATCTGATGAAAAATCAGCTGCAAGGGGAAGTGATGGAGCTCAGTCCAAGCTCTTTTTCTTGGACTTTGTGCCTCTAACCGCAGCTGAAGTGCCCTTGCTGCTGCCAGAGCTTCTCACCAGGGCATTGTGATGTGGGTGAAAATGGTCCCCACTGCCTCCAGCTCCTCCTGCTCTTCTCCAGGCCCTGCATGAGCCCCCACATGATGAAAGCACGAAGAGCTAGAAATCTTTTCAACACACAGCTATTGATCCTTGCAGAGTTACTAATATAGGCGTAGGTGGGATGATGCATGTGTGGATGTACCTCACCAGTCCAGAAAAGATGGTGCAATTCAAATGCTGACGCAAGAGCCTGATTGCCCACTCTGCTGTGTGGTGGGAGTCACACGAGTGTCTTTGGTGGGTATGAAATGCTGCATCTTTATTTACTGGAACAGTCAAATGCCCCAGGTCTGGTGTTGACTTTACTTCAGTTTTTGCTTTAACAAAATCTCTCCCCTCTTTTCTGTGGGATTACCTGTAATGGGGCTAGGGTAAGTCCAGGTAGTTTGGCTGATTTTTCCAGCGCAGTGAGATTTTGCAGTTTTGAAGCCAGGAGGTGAGTGGCTTTCTAACTACATACTCCAAGACTTCTGTTTGTTTTATTTTGCTCAGAAGAAGGTTCAAAGAGAGAAGACTGATTAAAAATGATGGGATGTGCCCATTCTGTTTCTCACTGTCCTTTAGCCAGACCTTCCAAGAGAATTTTATTTGCTTATGCTATTTCTTGAGAACGGAATTTCTTGAGATCCAGGCTTCCAAGAGGCCATGATATTACCTGGGAATTATTAATTGGGAGATGTTTACTACCTTCTGCTGCTCCAAACCAACTAGAACATGTTGTTTGTGAAATGTGAAAGAAAAATGAAAACAATTTCCTATTTGCTGTCTTTGAAGTTAAGGGGGAAAAACCCCTCAGAGTATAGCTGAATTACCATATAAAGCAACACATCTTTTTTTATTATGTAAAGATCAAAGTAGAGGGAGAGTATTGTGAGGAGTTTTCTTTGATGAGTTTAGTTAAAAATCAAAACCTGGTTTGATGGGGGAGATACAGACACAAAGCACTACGTGCCACGGATTTGCTGGATATGTTAAAAAGTGCTGAGCAGTATTAAATTAATGCAAAACTGAAGATTACACAAGGGTAAACATTGCAGCTAATGTTTGACTAGAGCTGAGCTGAGGGCTGAGTGCCTCCACTTAATTTACAGGCCATGCCCACGGCAACCCCAGGAGGCTGGGAGTGGAGGAGACAGACATTTTATAGCGAGGAGACACATTATTATTTTTAAATTTAGGAAAAAAGAATCTGGCTGAAGTTACTGCTTCTAAACTTTGGAGAGAGGCAACTGAGAGAAAGCAAGAAAGAAGGATCAGTGTGTGGCTTTTGGAGATGAAAGATCTGCTAATTTAGTACCCACTAGGTGTGAATGTCTCTAATAAATACTTTGTCATAAATAGCCCTGAGAATATCAGTGTAAGGTAGAGATTCAGCCTGGAAGGGACTTGGAGACACTTCTCAAGCATGTGCATGAAGAGCTTTCCGTGAGTGCTCATTTACATACCCCCAGCACTGTGGGGAGGGAGCATGATGGCCTAGGGAAAGCAGTGAAATACAAAGTGGCTTTCAAGTTCAAACAAATATTTGGAAATTATTTCTTCCACCCCACCCAACAATTTCCTTCCGCAGCAAGATGGGCCATCCCCATCACACTGCCTGGTGGCCTGATCCTGCCTTCTGGAATGAAGAGAACAGGAGACTGCTCTTTCTTTTGTTTTGTACGAGTGTTTTGCATGAGATCTTCTGCCTATGAAGAGCACATCTGAGCCCCTGAAAATCTGCCGCAATTCCTGTTTGTATGAGTGGTGTGAGAAGTGAAAGGAAAGAGCAGAGGGCACCCCCAGGCTGGGACTATAGCTAGTTTAAACTTATTCCTCGGATAACTTTGGTTGGTCATTGAAGCCTAAAGTGACTCTAAAGCATGAGATGCTATGTCTTCAGTAGCATAGCAGTGGATATCTTTAGATTGGGTTTTCATCATATACTTTAATTTTCTAGGCTGGGGGATGACCATAATTGCTGAACAATTCAATGTAATGGAATGGGCTAATTCAGCTCTTTTTACTGCATTTTTCCACATAATATCTAAAATCTTTTTTTCCACCATAACCCATGTTTATGAAAGCAAGTACTTAACCCGCACATTTCCTGGGCTTGAATCATTTCCTTAATATGGCATAAAATTTTGCAAAATCACTCCCTTTACATTAACACATCATTATAAAGAGATATCAGTGTTTAGTACATCAGAGGCATACACTAGTCTGTGCAATGTACAGCTACACCACTCAGCTTCAGAGTCATATACCATGGCTTTCAAATAATAATTCTATAAAAACAAGAGCTTTCCTTTTCTTTCTTTCCTTATTTTTTAATTCAGTGTTTTCTTCCAAACTGTTATAGGCTGTTCTCTTGCACAGGATGAAGCATGTCAAACTTGTTAGCTTTTCTTTTAGTTTTGGCTTTGCATCTGATAAGTAGAAACAAAGCAGCAAGCAATGCCTATGGTTTGAAACTGCTGTAACCACAGTTCATAAAATAATATTAAAAGATGAAAAAAGTAATAAAAATCTCTGTGTTCCCTTTTGTTGCTGTGCTCTGTCAGACAGGAATCTCCTTTTTCAGGAGACACTGAAAAAGCTGATACATTGCTTCAAAAATAAAGGAAAATGTATACAAACCAGAATTGTTCCTGAGGGACTGTGTACTGTCATTGTTCTGCTGCAGACAAATGCTTTTGCCCAGTGGCCTGTGGACATGAGGAGAGTAACTCCTGGGAGAAAGTTCTCTGACATGGAAAGATTTTCTTGCATGCATTGACCTAAGTAAGTGTTTGGGACCTGGTCTTCATGCAGTTTTCTCTTTGCTACATGAACTTTGGTTTGGAGCAAGATTTCTTACAAGAGGGTTTTGCTGCAACAGCCTTTTGCATAGATGAGGGTTACTGAACTAAAAGCCCTTTATCACCTTACAAGTTGAATGTCCCTGTGTGTCCATCCTCTGGAAGGGTGGGCGCAGAGCTGGCTTCAGGGAGTCAGCCTGAGCCTTGCTCTGGCCTTGTGCGTTTCTGAACTCTGTTAAACAATGTACACATGAGGTGCTTCCTAGGGGAAGGTCTTATAGCTTTTGAAAAGTTAGTACAAGTTAAATCTTGCTTCATTTCTCTTTGGGAGCATAGCTCAGGTCTGCCTGCATTGCAGGCACTTGGACCCTCTATCCCAGGAGTAAACTCTTGCTAACATGAAGGCCACTCTGCAGCTTTGTTCCTGGCAAAACCGTAGCAGGCTCAGGTTTACATGAATAAAAATCTGTAAGATGTAATCCTTTCATGAGCCGACACAAATCAGACTCTTAGCTGGTATCCCTGAACCTTCTCCCATTTTGTGAACATACAGTCCAGGTTTTGACCATTCAAGACATGTCAGGATGAGCACAACAGAAGACAAAAAGAATAGGTTTAATGATGACTTGAGTGATACAGGGTTAAGGAAAACTGAACATGTGTAGTCTAGCCATAACCAGAATTAGCTCTAGTAGTCTGCTGGATCAGTTCTGGACAGTGTGTTCAGGGTTAGGATGAGTGGCTAGCAGCATATTACTACAGTGAGGCTATTTGTGTGGGACTGGACTTAGTTCACTTGGAAATGTGAAATTATAATTATTGGGTTCTTTTCAGTTTGAAGCAATCCAGAAATGATGCATCTTTTGAGTGTGTGGGAGGAGATTTGCCTTCTTTTCTCTCTCTCTTACTCTCTCTCCCACATGTCCTTTTCTACTTCTTGATCCTAATGCGTGGCGGTAAATAGTACTGTAAGGATTATTCTTACAGAATAATTTTGTTGATGTATTTCACCCTGAAAACTCTCCAAGCACATTGTTATTTCTCTTGAAAATGTTTGAAAAATGCTACTAACTGTATGCTACTAACATGGTATGGTTTTCCTTCCCTAGTTGGATGGCTGGCTCTGTGATGATGACACTGATGGGAATGCTCAAATGGGTCAGAAATGTGAAGCATATCAGGGTCTTGCCAATTTTTCCTGAGTCATGGCATTTCCACCACGTCAGAGCCTATTTGTTTGGCTTGAAAAACCACAAACAAATAGGAAAATTCATCTCTTTCATTAATTTCAGAAAATCCCACTCACCCTCCCTCTGGCTGCTCATTTTCTTGTGTTCTGGATGAAGAGCAGCCCATGAGAGGCCCCGTTGGCCGAGTTCATCCCAATTTCATGTGTAGTTATGTTAGGGACACTTAGTCCCTACATATTTCCTTTAAGCGCAGTAGAGTAGAGAAGCCCTACCAAAGGGTTTGGGAAGAGCAGCCTGAGCAGAAATCCAGTGAGCCTGCTGGGAGAGGAGGTGTCACACATGCTCCAGTTGAGTGAAAATCTTCACAGCTCAGGCTTTATTCCTGGACAGATAATCCCACATTGGATAACAGGGAACTGCGGGTGTTGCAGATGAATAACAACTTAAACTGGATGCTAACAGACAGACGAAAATTGTGTGTATGTGTGTGTGTGTAAATGGCCCAAAATGAGCTTTTGAATATCAAGCAGATGCCTGATGCTGCAACTAATACATGCTGGTTATCAATTTTGGGGTTAAACAAAAGTTTCATGCCCTGAATTCTCCCATTAATAAAGAGATGTGAAGCAGAGACACCTGTTAGGAGACTGACAGCACGTTGTGCCTTTGCACATAAACTGTTTAGATTGTGAAATGTAGGGTCTGGTGACTTGGAAAGCAGAATTGCCCAAAAAAAAGGTGTCCCATTAAGAAGTGGTAATAAAAAAGAGAAGAGGGGTAAGAAAGAAGATGATTATGATCCTGGCAGAAGGAAATCGCCTGGTAGTGGGAAACTGTAACTGACATCAGGGAGATGGGGGATCATTGCCACCAGTCCTGCTCAGTCACAGCCCAAGCAAGAGCAGCAAGAAGTGAAAAATCCTATATGCAGCCCCACCACATGTGTTTTTTCCCATAACCTTTCCTTGGTCAGCCAGAAGTACACAGAACTTGGTGACTGTTCTTTCCCTTCAACCCCCATACACCTGTTCTACCCCTGAATTACGCTAAGAAGGCCAATTTGTGTTTGCAAACTGATTTGCAATATAGTGATGCAATGATACACTGTTTAATCAGATATTGATACAGACTTTAATCCAGGCAGGCACGTTTTAGGCAATGTATAAACATGCAACATGCATGTCCCTGCTTTGAGGACTCCTGCTGAGGGAAGCAGGCAAATGACAAAAAGTCACAGAAAGGAGAAATAACAGCCTTCAGGTTCATTAAAGGTCAACAGCATGACAGATCTGACTCCTTCTGACACTGACCTACTGCCGCCTGACATTTTTGTCCTGGTAAACAACAATCCAACACCAAATGCCTCGAGGCTGACAGGTACCTTTAGCATCAGATGTTTAACTGAAAGCACAGCTAGTTTGATATGGTTCTCTGTACCTTACCAAAGGCCATATTTCCACATAATATTTTTATCGTGTTCAAACACACATGGTTACACTTTGGTGGAGAAAAGGTAATTTGTAGTTTGGAGAAAAATGTTTTGAATTAGAAGATTTTAAAAAGGTGCTGAATGATTTGAGGAGTGAAATAATCTCAGTAAAGGCCTAGAAAAGCAGGGAAAGTGTTGATCATGTCAGTGTGACTTCACTATAAAGAGAGAAAAAAAGACTTAGTAAGAAAGTAAGAAAGTAAGAAAGTAAGACTTAGTAAGAAAGTAAGACTTTAGTAAGAAAACTAAAAGTAAAAACGCATTTTCTTTATGTGCGTCTTTCTTTATCTTGTATCTTCCTTGCTTAATTCCTTGCTTGCTTTCCTTCTTGACAATCTCCCCTTCTCTCTCCTTCTTTCTGCTCCTCTCTTTCCTCTTTCTAGCTTTAATGAGGAAAGAGTCAGGTTGGTTATAGCTTTGACGGTGGGAGGGATGGAGGGAGCACCCTGAAGCATCCATCTTATATCAATATTTGTATCTCCTGCTCTGCCCTGTTTCAGCCTGAGAGTTAGATCCTACCTGTTGCTAGTGCTGGTGATGGTAGTTTGAGGAGGCTTTTGTAGTGACCTATTCCCTTTCCAACCCACAGGGACCTAGGCAAATTGAGGCTTTCTGTTGGAGCCCTTTTTCACAGTTTAGGGAGAAGCTGCTGTCTGGGCTGTTTCTGTGGATGGGGAGCTAGTCACTGGCTCTCTCAGCAAACCACTGACGGGTTTGGGCAGTGCAGAGCTTACAGGTGACCTCTTCTTACCCAGCTCCTGGTGCGGATGCCCTCTCTGACAGAGAAGCAAAAAACAGAGAGCAAAAGCCAAGAGGGTGAAAAAGAGAAAGAGAGAGGGTATGGGAGAGGGCAAAAAAGAGAAGGAGATATTAAAAACCAAACAAACAAAGGTTTAAAACGAAGTCTCACAAAGAGTCTTTTACTTAGGAGTCTTGAGCTGGGCGTAGCACAGAAGGTTGTAACTGGTATAAGGCACCGGCAGAAGCACACGGGCAGGTTAATGTCCCTAAAACAAAGCATGAGCCAGGAATAACACTCATACAAATAGCATTCTGCAGCTGGTCAGAAAGACTGCAAAGTAACTCACCATTAGATTTAGCAAACACTGTATATACAGAAGCACATTCCCACTTCCCAAAAAGCTCTGGGATGCACAGACCAGGCTTTTTCTCCAGATGACAACCCAGCATTGGGGTGAGGGAGTGGCCAAGCTCAGAAGAGGGGCTCAGAGCCCCAGGAGCTGAGGGTGATCTGCTTCGCTGGTACAGCACCAAACTATGCATTGGCATGAAAAAGTCCCAGTGAGAAAATCAAAAAGGTGGCTGTTCAGGTAACATCAAAAAGCTTTGTCAATATGACAAAGTAATGAGCAGGACAAAGGCTTTTTTCTTGCTCAGTTTTCCTATCTACTGTGAGCTTTTTCCAGGTATTTTTTGACAATGAAATTTTTCTTTATGGCAAACTAGAGATATCTCATGAAGAGAAAAGAGATATATTGTCTTATGTTTTGAAAATGCAAAAGAAGCCAAAACGAGATTACTTTTTGAAGTAGTACATGTATTTTTGAAGTATTTAACATTGTATTTTTGTTAATAAATTACTTCTTTTGTGGGTTTTAAGTGCTAGTTCTTCTCCCTGACACATGTTCACTTGCCTTCTGACACACGTTTCTTCAAGAAATATAGAAAGCAATCAACATTTTTAGGGGCAATGGCAGATATTTCCCTGCTCCCCCATAATATTTTATTACAGTGAAAGCACAAAGAAAACCACCTGGATATGAAGTATTGTGCCTGAAAGGATCCATGCAGATGGAGAAATTTGGAAATGACAGGAATGGCACAGTAACCTATTCACATGCATAGCAGCATCCATTCAGCAAATGGTACCCTGTGCAGTCACTGGGAACACAAGACCCCATCTCCTGGGCTCTCTGTCTAGCTCTTCTTTTTTGTAGTCCCATGAAGGCACTGCCAGGTTTCAAGAAAGCAAAAATGTAGTGCAGGCAATTACGAGTAACTCAAGTAAAAGACTCAAACCCTGAGGAGGTCATCATCATTGTTATCTGAATATTTACATTCCTCTCAGAGTAGGGTCTGGCTGAATGGGCCTGCTCAAGAGCAAAGACTGACACTAAAACAGAATTGCCCAAAGAGCAAGGATTTTCACTTAGTTGGCCAAGATCAAAGGAAAATGGCACTGTTGGGCTGATCAGGCTGTAGTTAAGTTGTACCTATATAGGAGCAATTTCCTACGTGGTCTGTCTATCTGTAGTTTCTTGCAGGATGAGGCTTGTAATTTTTTCTGAGAGATTTGATGATTCAGCAAAGTAAAATTAGCCCCTTTTTCTTGGCATGAATACTCTTTTCAGGATGTTCCTCTGCCCAAGACTGAAAATGCTTTTATGAAAAGATAAAATTTGAAAGGTTATCAACATGCAAATGAGCAAGCAAACAAACAACCAGGCAGCAAGAATGGAGGAGACATCTATTCCTACAAAGTTGTGTGGATGATATAATGGGAAAGCAAGAGAGTCTCAGCAGTAGACTGAATTTACAATACACGCAGTGGACATGCAAGGGACAGAAGAAAAATGGCAGAAGGTGTGCATTCATTGTCTGCAACCCAAGGGGTTTTTCTAAAGAGTGTACTAGATTCATAAGGGTAGGGAATCCTCAATTAATACTGTGGAGATCGACATATATGTTTGCTATGAATTAAATAAAAAAGAAGGAACAGCTACATCAGAGTCCCAGGATGGCCTCCATCCGAAGACATTATAACATGGGCTTGCTTTACACACAGCTCCAGACAAAATAACCCCCCTGAGTAGGGAGATTGGTGATTGGAGAGAGGTTTGGCTTTGTTTGCCCCAGGGAAGAACATTCTCCTCCTGCCATCTCCCAGCTGCCCCCACATTTGTGCGAGTGGATAAGGCACTGGATTGGGTGGTTGCAACCAGAATATGAAGCTACATCTTTATTTAACACAATTATTAGTGATTAAACAATCACAGTTCCCAACCTTAAATCCCTGATAATCTACTGCCTCTCTTGGGCCTGTTCCCACTGCTGCTCCTTTTAAACCCTTGTAATGCCTTTGATTTTGGTGGAGTTAATCTGAAAGGTACACACATGGGAGACAGATAAGGATCACTTCACTCCTGTGGTGAATGACACAGCTTGCACTTCATAGTTGGGAAATGTCTACGTTTAGTGGCACCACCATACACTTGGGATAGTAGATGTTGAAATTACAATAATCTGAATCGAATATTCCAAGCAAAACCACTGCCAAAATACACACCATTTTTGGTAGCAATGATGGAGGGAAGCCAGTGCTTCTCATTCCACCCCCCACAAAGACTTCACAGAGAGTCTTCAAAAAGTTACTGAATGGGTAAAGTGGGGGAATTTCATCATCTCCTGACAGTAATGACTGCATTTCTTGGTAAATAATTACCAGCTCACAATTGCTAATGTGAGCCTCTTAAACTTCTGTAATTCATGGCAACGTGCTTGCTGCCTCCAGAGATAAATGACAATTTTTGCTGGGGTGTGGGTGACAGAGCCATCTGTGCTGATTTGCGGAGAAGCCTCCAAAAGCCCCAATTTATCAATATTGATGTTCATCTTTCTGCCCAACTCCATTGTCCCAAGCTTGTCTGGAGAACGTCTTGTTCCTCCCTCCCAGCGCAGGTCACCAGGACAGGCTCTCCAACACGCACACTCAACCCTGCAGCCTCAGTTCCTGTTTGCCTGCAGTGCTGGATGGGCTATTTCACCCATGGGCTCAATGGTGACCCCCTCTTACAAGGAACCACTGATGTGCCTTGCCTGGTGTTCAGCAGCACAGTGTTCATGGTGAGCCCAGCAGACAGTATTCACTCTTTGCCTGGAGGTACAAGGCGCCTCGGTAAGCTCGCAGAGCAGCGAAACTCCTACCTCAGCATTCACGTCTCTGCCGTGGTCCAAGTGACTCATACACAGTGCTACAGCTGTTT
Source organism: Vireo altiloquus (assembly GCA_013396875.1). NCBI lineage: Eukaryota > Metazoa > Chordata > Aves > Passeriformes > Vireonidae > Vireo > Vireo altiloquus. The sequence goes on from VZRF01012384.1 coordinate 491,280, forward strand.
CAGAGTTCCCTCCCTCTCTCTCTGTTTTTTCTTTTTTGTTAAAGCCAGAGATTTTGGTGACTAAAACTTGTGTAAATAATCTGAACCCTCAGTATTTACAATGTAAAAGCACCACAAGAAACCTCTCTCAGACCTTAAGCTTCTGTAGGATTTAATTTGGGGAAATTTTATTTGAAAATGCAATATCCCCAGATCCCCCTTTCCTTCTTTCCTATGCAGAATGAAAAGAGCAGATCTTGGATGGAAATAAACAATTTATAAAAATGAGCTTACCTCTTTTGTGTAAGAAAGGAAAGACTGTCAACCTTGATTAGAAAGCAATAATTCTTACAAGGAGTCAAGTAAGGTTTAATATTGTTATTTTCTTTAGACCTGAAATGATAGAAGTTTTCAGAAAATTTAAATAAAAAAATGAAAAATGAGTTTGCAACTCAGGAAATTATTCTGAGAACTACTGCCAGGCCTGTTAAAAAAAAAAAACCCAAATGTCCAAAATAGCTTGTCCTGTTTTAGTATTGGAAACCTTACAAAATGCTCAGAGGAGGCACTATCAAACTGTGCTCCATTCTGAGTTTTACTATAGCCAGATACAACTCTACAACAACAGTCTTATACTGAAATATCACAGACATGAATCAGGTTCCTTTATCTGTTTTTTTCATTCACCGTTTCAGCTCATGCTCCTTGGGACAACAGTGGGGTATGATCCATATAAAATTGACTCTAAAATTATTTAGTTGAACTGGTACAAAATGTGACACTCAGACTGATTTAAATTTGCTCTGTATCTATTTAGTATAAATCATTTCTTGATCACATTAAGCTAAATCAATACAACCCAATATAAAATATATTCCAGTGTTTGCACTGGCTTAACTAATTTGATTTTAAAACACATCTTTAATTAAACCAGTGCAATTCTGAGTGTGGAAAAGGCTTTGCAAGGCAGAACTGCTTGTCTGTGATAATTGGCTAATATTTTACTGCCCTGTTCTGCTAATTGAGACCTGTTAAATACAGTGAAAAAGCAATACTATGCCTAAAAAGCGTGACAGTAGGTGAGACTTCGAAAAAATGTGGTGTCCTTGCCATGGCTCGGGGCAGTCCAGATGTGGGAAGATAGTTCTGGCTTGTCAAAAGACAATTAACATATTTACACCAAAGAAGTGTTTAATTTACGAAACATGCCACTCTCTAGAGAACTGATATCTGTTGGAGAATCAGATATCAGATATCATCTGTACCTGTGGTTTGGGGGTTGCTTCAGTCATTTTTAAATTTTGTTTCTATAATTTTTACTTGGCTGTTCTGATTATTTCTCACAATTTTGTTAGCAAGGGAGGTTTTTTCCTGGAAAAGAGTGACCATTTTTCACAACTTGGAGAAACATTATAGGAAAGATTTACTCACAAAGAATATGTGAAACTCGCAATTTATCCTGGGGTTAGAATTGTGACCGTTCTTTGGGTTGCTGGCATGGGTTTATTTTGCTATCTCCATGAACATTGTTGAGTATACTCTGCTAGTCACATAAATTCTATATTTGACTCAAACTCAGAAATTTCCGCAGTCTTTTTGGGTAACAGCCCAAAGGTATTAGAAACATATGTAATCTCTAAATAATTGATGCTCCAAACAACAGACTAGCCAGGAAGCCTGTGCGTGGTTAGTGCCATACTGTTAGCAGGAAACAAAAACGCAGAGAAACACAAAGCTGAGATCCAGCCCCCTTCTCTTATGCATCTGGCATGACAGCAGGTGGCCATGCACATCTGCCTGGTCTGGTGGGAGAGGTGGGTGGGAAGCAAGAGGGGCAGAGAAGGAACCACTCTGGATCACTTTTGTTCCTCCATCATTCTGCAGATCCCATAGGGACATTGAGAATCCAGATGTTAGTGCAAAGAAAGCACAGGGCCTCTTCTCTTGCTGTGGGATTAAAAACTGAAATCACCCATACTGGGCTGTTACTCTTTGCGTTGTGATGGTGCCCATGATTTCCAAATTATGGTCACGGTTGAACACTGTAAGCACATTAGGGACCCCGTGAAGCCCAAGTCCTGACCCCTGACACTGAAGAGCTCAAGTGGTAAGATGTTGAAGGATGGGGAGACAAACATAGGCATGAAGAGAGAGAGTCTTAGGCAAGATCAGGCAGTAAGTCAGTAGCAGTGACGAAATTAGATGAAAATAAAGTCCAGTGTAAGAGACCATTCATTCACCATTTGAGAAATAGATGTGAGACACCCTTGGATGGGGCTCAGATCTGTTCACATACATGTGTAATGAAGACAGGCTAGAATTTCAGTCTTCAACCAGAAATAATTCCTCAACAAACCAGCCTTGCTGATTCTCCTGCTCTTCCTGTCACAAGGCTTATGATATGACCCCCCTACTCAAATTTGCACAGAAGTCTGAAAGTTGGACCAAAGTTTGTGTTTGTTAATGATGCGGAAAAAGTCTGGGCAAAGCAGATGTGGAAGAAGAATCACAGAGACTGGTCTGAGGCTGGGTAAACATAGCTGAATGTGGACACAAAACTGCACAAACCCTTGCTCTGCTGATTGAAGATGATCTCCTGGAGAAAGATCATCATTCCTCAAAGGACTTGATCATAACTGCCATTGGGGCCTGTGCAGAGGCTCCTACAGATGTCAGTGCTACTGGAACAGACCTTTAGAGAGTTTATGTTATTCTGGTGAATAAAAAAAATCAGTGTCCAGTGCCCATAGAAAGATGCAAAGATAACTGTGGGATGCTCTACACGACCATGAGTTAACACTCATGAAACTTCAGCTCCATGCCAGCAACATACCCACATTATTCTTGCAAACTCCTGAATGGCAAGTTTCCAAAAACAATACCACAAAATACATATCTGTTCTTCTCTTTGTGATAGGCAGTGGTGCAGTTAAGGGCAGAGCTGGTTAGACAGAGTATAATCACTTTTTATTTTTGGAGGCAAAAGTTTGCCCACTTTTTGGCAGCTGTAACTGTGGGTACACCAGGAATAAAAACAACAAACCAACCGCCTTGTTTACCTTACGTAGTTTCCACCCCTTTCACTTACTGAAATATCCTGAAGGTGGTACCTTTTATGGACACCAGAGTATACATGATGGTGCTGCAATAGAAGCCTTGATGATATTTCAATTGCTCAATAAACCAGACATTGACTTCTCATAATTGTCTGGGATGCTAATTAAAGAAAATGAAAGCCAGAGCTTTTCCTACAGACTCCTTTTCTGCCCTTGCAGGATCTATTCTTTAGAGTACCAAGGGTGGCTGGGTCTCTCATCTGACTTCTGTCTGACTTATTTTCCCCACTAAAAAGCGTGAAACTTCATTGCTATTTACGAGAGTCTGCTTCATGTCTTGGGTTTCCAGAATTTGAAGCCACCTTGATGTACAAGTGACAAAAGTGTTGTGGTAAGTCTTATCAGGCAGCCTGAAAATGACCAAAATGTAACAACCAATTTGCTCTATCTGCATCAGATGACTGTCCACCAGTCAGGGTTTTTAAAAAGAGCTGCCCAAAGAAAGAGATCTTTGGGATTTGCAGAGGTCAAAAGTCATCTTATTCCTAAAGAAGCAACCAAAAACACAGTAATGAGAAAAACCAGTTTAAACAAAATATGTAAATATTGGTTCCTGGACCTTTCACGGTCAATTTACAGAGATAAGCAAGAGATTAAGATAATAATTGATTTACATTTTGCTTGGGACTGCATTAAAATAGTATGGCCTGATCTTACACCTGATGCAGTAAATGGGCCACATTCCATCATCGTTCATTGACTTTGGATCAAGCCACCAAGTATCATTTGCCCTGTTTTGCTCAAAAGCCAGAGAATGTCAGTGTCAATACAAATCTGTTTTGGTTTTTCCAGTCATGCATAGCCAGTATGATTGCAAAGGTAAGGGCAGAAAATATTTTTCCAGTTAAGATTTTTCAGTGCTTTTTCATAAAATGTGTGTCTAAGATGACTTGTTTTCGCTAAAATTCTAATCAGCTTTGTGGCATGACATGCCCCTAGTGAGACGTGCCTTACTTTTATGTTCCCTGATTTTGCCTGTTCTAGTTAACTTTAATGTTTCAGGGAAGGGGACTCATCTCCATTATTTTCCTTTGTTTCTTAAACAAAAGCGGGCACAGGAAATACCCAGATGCATTGTTTGGAGCTTTACTTTTGCAGAGTTGCACAATATTTGCAATATTTGGCAGGAGAACTTTGAAGTTCCTTTGGTCAAGGATGTAAGGATCCATTGCAACCCGATGCTTGCAGCTGTGCCAGGAACCTGGGGACCAATCATGTTAGAATCCATCTGTCCAGGGGACAAAAACTGAAGGAGGCAACAGTCCATTTTTGAAGCATACTCATAATTTCTCAAAGTTCAGGAAGGTTCTGATCAAAGACTGACTTTATTTCCTAATAGATAAAGGAGGCTGATCCAGAACTTGCTTGTCAACCTAGGTCCAAACTTCTCCAAAGTTGATTTTGGGTCTGAATAGTTCTGCTCCTTATATATCTGGGAAGGGGCTCAGTGGAGAACTCAGACTCCAGGAGTTATGTGATAACATAATGTGTTATCTTTTCCTATTTCACCACTTTTATTTTAAAAGCACCCATCATGATGACTTCACACACTTGGGTAATGCACAGAGCTATGGATAAAAATCCAGGTGTCTTAATTTTCCCTACTGCAACAGCTCAGGTGCCAAAGCAGAAGGCTTTCTCAAGTTGAAATCTTGATTCATTCAACCTGTCATCTCCAATAAAAACTAAGATGACGGGTGGATCTTGCCAGGATGCCCCCAAGTCAATTAGTTTGAGGTTTTTCATACAAAGAGGGTGGAGGCTTCTCCAGAATGGAGGACCCTGCAGGGAAAAAGGCCTGCTATCAGTGCCTCCTTCCTAAACAAAGGACCTTTTTGCTCAGGATTGCACCTGTGACAATATCATGTGTGGGAGGAAGATCTCTTTAATAGCCACAAGGCAAGCATACTGGCTAAATCCATCTATTCCTCTTTGACACTTATTCTGTCTTATGTTCCAGTGGTTGTAAAACACTAGCCTTTTGGAGCTCTTCCACACTGGAAAATTTCATCATGATAAAACACAACCCTGAGGAATCCTGGTAACTAAGACAATGCTAAACATGCTGTTAAACATTGAACACAGACAGGGCCTGTAATGTTTAACATCACATCAGCTGGTTGTGGTTAAGCCCATGGGCCTGACCAGCTGCCACAATGCTGAACATGATGGTGTCTGCCTGCGTTGAATATTTAGCAGTGTGTTAGCAGCCCTCATTCTCAAGGGTCTTCTTTCCTTGCATGATCTGGTTTTCTAGCATAGGCACATATTAAACTGATATACACGACAGTTGCAAGATACCAGATTAACCAGACTGGAACAGTTTACATGGTGCTTGGATTTATGTCAAGGACCTCAGTCTCTTAGTTCAGCTCCTGACTAGAGCGATCACATACAACATGTTAGTTCATACCTTGCCTTTGTTCCTGCACACAGTGACTCTGACCCCAGCACAGCTGGATTGTTATTGCTTTGGACTGATGGGGAAAATAGCAGACACATGGCACCCTGACAAACCTTGGGTTTTTTTACAGCGGGAGAAATGGGAGACAAATGCTTGAACAGTATTTATGTACCAGCAAGATGGTGAGGAGAGAAATGACAAGCATCTGCTTTCCCTCACGTGACTGGGCATGATGTATTGATAGTAGTCTCAGCTCTGTAATGTAAAAGGATAATGCAAAGTTAACTCTACTAATGGATCAGTTCCAGGACTATTTCAGCTCCAAGAAATATGTGACATTTGGATATCTCTTTCTATTTATTACCAGATATCAGACTCCTGCAGATATACAGAAACAATAGATCAGTATGTGAATGGTCTAGAAATGAAGGCCAAGTTTGTGATTTTGAGCAGCATGATGCATGACAAACTCCCCATAAGACTATTGGGATGACCAGATATTTGGCTTATGAAAGGGAAAATAAAAGCATTCAACAAGTGAAACCAGTACTTTCCCCAAACATGAGGGAAAAAACCCCCCAAACCCCCAACAAATGAGACACATGGCTTAAAGGTAGGAAATGGAAACCTAGGGAAATATTATTAAAATAGCATATGGCCTGAGAGATTGTCAGCTCTTATTGCAGCTTTTCCATAGGCAGAAGGGCAGTTCAGGGTCTTTCTCCTCTCTTTTTTCCCAGTGGCTGAAATTATATCTTCAGCTGTGCTACGTAACATTTCAAAGTTGTTGGAACTCAATATTTTAAGATTTCTCGACACCTGTCAAATTTAATTGAAATTAATTAGTGGCTTCTGTTATAAAGCAGAAATTACGAAAATACTGAAGTGAATGTTAACTTTGTTGTTCCTAAGAAACTGGCCTAAAATGAATATGCTGCATTTTTGTTAATGACATATTTTTCTTTTTTATAGTTTTTGATACTGTGCTGGTTTTGGCTGGAGTAGAATTAATTGTCTTCATAGTGGCTGGTATGAGGCTGTGTTTTGGATTTGTGCTGACCACAGGGTTGATAATACAGAGATGTTTTTGTTATTGCAGAGCAAGGATTACATATATCCAAGGCCTTTTCTACTTTTCAAACTGAGACCCTGGTGAGGAAGTTGGGGGTGCACGAGAGGTTGTGAGGAGACACAGCTGGGACAGATGATCCAAACTGACCAAAGGGATATTCCAGACCGGGTGAAGTCATACTCTATATATGAAGAGGAGGAAGAAGGAGGAAGGGGGGGACATTTTGAGTGATGGCATTCATCTTCCCAAGTCACTGTTACACGTGATAGGGTCTTCCTCTCCTGGAGATGGCTGAACACCTGCCTGCCCATGGGACAGAGTCAATAAATTCCTTGTTTTGCTTGTGTACATGGCTTTTGCTTTCCCTATTGAACTATCCTTATTCCAACTCATGAGTTCTCCAGCTTTTACCCTTCTGCTTCTCTCCCCAGTCCTGCTGGTGGGGGAGTTAGTGAGTAGCTGCGTGGGGCTTGGCTACTGGCTGGGGTGAAACCATGACAGACACTTTCTTACGTTTTTTTCTATAATTTTTATAAGAAGGAAAAAGCAGTCAGTAAAAGAGCCGGTATTTGTCATGTGGATCTGAACCAAAGAAAGAAATGTAGAAGATACAAAGGGTGAGTTTGAAGTGGGTATGAAACTGAAGATAAGGCTATTTGCTAATGAAAAGGGTGAAGAAGGTCCAGACTGTAGAAATTCTGTGGAGAGGAAAGGCTGGGAGAATGACGAGGGCGTAACCACAGCTTTCACTATGCCAAAGAAACACTACAGGTGCTACTGAGGTTTGTGGAAGTTCTCTGCTTGTCCTTGGGAATTTGCAAATCTGAAAAAGCCTGCCGCCCCTGGCTGGGCTCTTTTTTCTTCTTTTTCAAGGCTCCATATCAGGAAAGAAAGGAGTCACAAGTGCAGCTTCTGTTCTTCATGTTGTTTATTAAGTTCTTATCTCAATTTCTGTGTGCCGCTCCTGCCTGAGCTTAGCACAGTCAGAATCACACTGCAAGATGGTCAGAAGTCCTTGAGTACAGACTGTTGTAAAAACTTTTTACCCAATTAACAGTTCCAACATAAGATATTTTCAACAGTGTACCAATAACTACTAGTCCTAGTTAACACATTTCTTCTGCACTAGATTCTTTCTACCAATCACTAAATCACAGGATCTTAGAGAAGAAAGGAAGAAGGAGGAGAAGAAGAAGAAGAAGAAGAAGGAGGAGAAGAAGGAGGAGAAGAAGAAAAAGAAGAAGAAGAAGAAGAAGAAGAAGAAGAAGAAGAAGAAGAAGAAGCTGACACCCTGAATTCTCCATGTTGTCTCTATATTAATATATAGAGCAAAATCGAAAACTACAAACACATTTTCTGTGGTACAGTAAACAATAATCTCTTCATTTCTTTGGTGCTCTCAGCTCACCCAGAAGTGGGGGTAAATGCTTCCACGGGCTTAGTTCGCAAGCCAAGCCTTTTTGGGGAGCTTTAGGGACAAAATATGTCCCTAAAAGATCAGGAGAAGTTTTTTGGCTTCCCTGGGTTCCAACACAAATCCATTGCCCAGGCCGAACGACTCTTTTCACTGAAAGGGAAGCAAGAGTACTGATGGACATTTATAGCCAATGTCAATTTGCCCCATACAGATAAGGATTTTCTAAACTTCATCGCCAAAAAAATCCTCAATCCTCTTAAATTCCATTGTCGTGTGTAAATCAAGGCGTTCCTAGTTCTCACTGGACCCCACAGGTGTTTTGGTCTAAAGGTGCACAGGGACTAAACTAGAGTTTGAGTGAGATTAATTTGGGTCAAATGGATCATGGTGTGTTGCTGTCTGAATTTCCCCTTAACCCCAGGCATCAATAGATCTAATTCTGTATCCCTGATACCACAGTGTTCTGAAGGAGAAGGTGGTAGGCTTTCCCCAGGAAAAAGAAGTGACAACAGCTACCATCCTGCTTTCCTAGCCTCAGAGTATGTGGGACGGTGAGATTATTATTTATTATCTGTTTTGCTGAAGTCCTTAGGATCCTTTATGCTCACAGTTGTACTCTGATTTTGGAAAGGGAAAAACAGTTGTGCATAAAGAGGCTGTATCATCTCAGCTCTGCAAGAATTGCACTCTAAACACTCAGGATTTTCTGCTTGCAAAGGCATAGATTGTGAAAACCCCTCTTGTCTAGCCCCAAAGTTATGCTGTCTAATGGGATAGCAGAGTAAGCAAGCAGAACTGTTGAAGGATTTACTTGCTGAGCCAAAAAATCCTGTAAGTAGTTAACGAGTGTTTAGCCTTGCTGAACTTTCATAACACTGCCATTGATAACCAAGTGGGACCTGCATGGTGCAGGATCATGGAAAAAAAGTGCTGGACTTGCCCTTTCTCAATTACAAGGAGCCTCTTAAGCCCCAGGTGGTGAAAGATGTCAAAGTTAAGATGCCAGTAAAAAGAGGTAGCTGAAGGCAGAGCTTTTACCCATTTTCTTTGACGAAAATGTAGCAAAGCTACAAATGGGGTGGTCTGGTAGCATGTGCAGTAGGAGTTACTGCTGTGAATCTGGGGTGCAAGACCATAGAAAACAAAGAGAAGGCCATGATTGTGGAGGAAAGCTTTCCTCTTCAAGCATTTGAGTGACAGTGTAAATGATATTCTGAGTAAGAGGCTGCAGAAAGGTTAAAATGAGGGTATTTTCGCTTTTATTTGTAAGTTAAACCAAAGGCTTTTCTTTTACTCTTCTTTGTATATGCAGGTTCATTTTTAATTTGGCCCTTGGTATTCAAAGTGCTTGCCCCTTTTTTGCTGAATGAAAACTGGGATTGAGTATGTTTTAAAAGAGTTTTCATTTGGTGACTGTTTTAAAACTAAAGCAAGCTATCACTCAAGACCAAGTCCTTTTTCCCATAATGGAATGGGTTTGGGTAAATATAGATCTAATTAGATGAGCATTACCCAAACATTTATGCAGTTATCTTCCAGGGATATGAAACCCAGTTGGAAACACTCAGTTTTTAAAATTTTCTGTTACAATTCCAAATTTGTGACTAGTGAGAACCTAATTAGATTATTCCCTCTCTTCAGGAGTCGATGAACATCCCCAGTTATCAAGATGCATGTGGGCTGACTCATCAGAGCAGGATGGCCAAATTTCTGAGCTTCATACCAAAATACACAAAGAGTCGAGAACTATTAGCTGTCCCATCTGTCAGAGGCCTGTGGGAAGGGAAGACCCAGGAGTAAGAACTTTGCAGAGATCCCACACACTGCCCACTTGCTCCAGGCTGAGCATGCAGCTGGTGCCTGGGGTTACCAGTGACACTGGCCAGAGCTGTTCTCCTTGACCACCTCCTCTCCCAGCTGGAGAAGCAAATTACCCAGCAGCCTTGGTGCTGCACTTACACTCTTTGCAGACACATATAGCTTGAATCAAGATGCTCCTTCATCCCCTAGTGTGAGCTAACATTACCAGCTCAGGGTATTTAATACGGCAGGTTATGAGAGCGCAAGAGCTTTTAGCAGCTGGTCTACACTGGATTATCCAACTCTAGAATAAAAGCAAAAATACAGAATATATGTAGATTGGGTCTAAGAACATAAATTTTGAGTGGGATCAGAGTGGAACGAAGAAGCCAGTGGCAATGTGGCCACAGAGCAGTAGCCCTCAGGCAGGGACCATGCTGATTGATGCAGACACTACGGTGTCATCCCAGTTGGGACCCAGAGAGGCTGGTGAGGAACCTCACTGTGCACCTCCAGGGCTTTCCAGGGAATCTTCATGGCCACCTTGCTGTAAGTAGGTACAAACTTCTTGTGATGCCTTGTGGTTGCTATTCAAGCCCTTGCTTGCTTTTTACAAGGGTCTGTTTTCTGTTTTGCATGCAACAGAACAATGCAGCCAGCAGTCAGAGAGACTCTGTTCGTGCCACAGAGACGTACAAATCCAGCTTCTCCCTTGACAAAGTGCAGTTTATTGTACTGGTGAGGGAGGTCACAGGCAGCAAAAATCTGCAAGTGCTACATCTAAATCCTTCATTTCCAGATGTGTGCACAAAGCAAGTTCCCACTGTTTATCTTGATAGGTTGTTTCTCTCTTAAGTGCTCCATTTGTGTGTGGATCTGCATGGTAATAATGCAGGGTTGCTGCAGTCCTTCTAACTATTGCCAGATCTGCTGAAGAACAGTGAGAAGATTACACTTTCCTCTGAATTCAGTAGAGGTCTCCTAAGAGTACTTGTGTAAAGAGACTCAGGCCCAGGAAGCCTGTAATTATGAGCTAAATAAATAATTTAGTTCATACAAACTCTGGGCTAGATCCCAGTCTGACTTGGCTGTTTTATTCTCTTCTGGGAGGTATAAAACAGTGCCAAAGGCCCAAAATCTAGCCTTTAGGGATTGTTCTTTTGTACAAAAGTCCAGGTGTTATTCAGAGGGGAGGACCTAGCTTTGCAGGTTAGCAAAAGCCTTCAGAAACAAATTAGAACTGACGGAACTTAATCTTTTTTCCCCTTCAGTTTCTCAAAAGCTCAGCTCTGCTCCTCACCCCAATCTCCCACCATTTTTTTTCATCTTTACATACCTCTAAATTTCCTGCCTTTTGGCTGGGACCAGGCATGTCAGAGCCAAATACTGTTATAGCTGTTTTTGTGTTGGTTCCAGCCCAACTGGAAGCAGGAAATACTTAAATTCTCCTGGGTAATCCTCTTCTCTGGAGACTTTCAGTCCAATTTTGCAGATTCATGAGTGTTACATGCTTTAGTCAAAGTTCAGAGAGCCAACCAAAGCCGAGTGCTACAGATCTGTAGACTTGAGATACACAGGGAAGGCAGGGAGTTCTGTATGCCTGTAACATCCTTTGCTATCTGGGCACTTGCCTGTACCAAACTGCTGCAGTTTCTGTTTAGAGCTGAGTCCTGAATCATACTGTTTCTGCACACCTCTGGAACTTGGTCTGCACTGCTGGTTGTGTGAGGGCTTGGGTTCAGGGGGAAGCCAACAGAAGAGCCATATTGGGACCTGAAAGCGGAGACTACAATAAAGCAAGCAGACTGCATCATCCTCAGTTTGTTCCTCATCTTTGTTAGAGGAGCTTTTCCCCTTTTTTGATGGTGATGCTGTGCTGGATTACACCTCCCTGCCGGCAATGCTGTGTGATGGACTTGCCCAGCAGGACACAAGTGGCTGGAGGCACTCCTGGTGCTGTACAATGGCAGCGTTGACAATTCAGGATTCTGTAATCTGTTGGAGTCCAGGAAAGTTGGAAAGTTTCTCTTGTTGTTCTGAGGGGTCTGAGACCCCTCCGAGCACCCCAGGGGGCCACAGCCTTTGATCTGTGTCCCTGGAAAAAACTTACAACACTCCTGGATGAACTGAAAGTGTCAAAAGTGTGACTCAAATTGTAGTTTAGTTTGTCACAAGGTGAAAATTTATAGTATAAGAATTTGTGGTATACAGGTATATAGAAAGGCAACATGGAGACTTTTGGGTGTTGTCCCTGGGTCCTTCTTTCTCCCTCTTCCCTCTCCATGTTCCACTCTGAAAAAGGCACAGAATGATTGGTAGAATAGGGTTGAGGTAGAAGAAACGTGTTATAAAGATTTTGTAGTTATTCATACAAAATAAAAAATAGTATACGTTGTGATTAATTATTGAATGAGAAGGTTTTAAAAACATGCTGCACACAAGAACGAGCAGCCATTGTAGCTTTGAAACTACAGTGACAAGCCAGGCACAGGCTGCACTGTGAAATTGATAAGAAAGATAATAAACAACCCTAGAAACTGAGCAAAAAGCTTTGTCTCCTTCATTTCTGATATGAGAGTCTGATAAAGAAGTAAAACCTCACATTTAGGGGTCAAAAGACCTCACAGTCATCCTGTGACGGGCCACCTAGGAAGGAACTCCAACTCTCTTGCACACAAGGAACATTTGCATTCCCTGTGATGGGCATGGGATAAGAAAGCACTGCTGACCTCTCCTGCCAGACCCTTTCTTCTGGGCATGGATAGTATATTCAGACCGGTTTATGCTGGGAAGAGCCCACAGAGATAACAGTCCTGCAAATACAGCTCCTCTACATGCTGAACTAGAGCTCAGATCTACTGATGGCAAGCATGCTTAAAGCAGCTGCCATGAAATGGCACCACTATGTAATGGACATTTCTACTGACAGTGCAAAAATAAAATCCTTTTGAGAGAGAAAAAAAAAGAGACTGAGAATAATCTGGGGAGCTGTTGGAGGAACAGGAAAGAATGAGTTAGCCTCACATCAGTGTGATTTCTATCACTAGTGCACAAATAATCCTAGAGGATACCCCTGTCCTCATTGTTTGCTCAGCAAACAGCATGGACATGCAAAGATTTATAGACATCATCCACTGTCAGAGAACCAGGGAGATTTGCTTCATGAGGCCTGTTTCTGGGGAAAAAGAAATAACCTGAGCATGTGTTTCTTTGCCTGCTTTGCAGCTGATCAGAAGATATAAATTTAATAAGACTATTCTTCTGTATTGTTTGCATGACATTAGCACAACATTAGTGCTTATTGAAACTGGAGGCCCATTTTAAGTGGCACTGTACCCAAGCACAGTAAGAGACAGTAGTTGCTATGCTTATCATCTGAAAAGACAAAATGTGGTATGTTCCCTTTCCAAATGGGGAATTGATACACATAAATGATGAAGTAATCTACCCCACAGATATTCAGTGTACAAACACAAGCATGACAGCCAGCTGCAATACTGAGCCATGGTAAGAGGTTTAACAACACAGAAAACAATAGATATTGTATACTGTAGGCTTATAAAATAGGACTGGGTGAAAAAAGGTTCCTTTCTCCCCTGGGAATTGACAGATTTTTGTCAAACACAATTTGGCTGAAAACTGAGATATATGCTTATTGTAATATCTTTTGTTTGGTAGTCCACATTTATTTTAAGGCCAAATGCAAAAGTGGACATGTCACATGCAGAATCTGTCTTTGACCAAAACAAAAAGAACAATTTTCACTGAAAATTTGCTTTGGTGAAAAATTTGCAGCCAGCTCTGATGCAAAGTACCTTATGGTAGGTGTTTCTTTTCTGTTTGCTCTTGTATCCAGTTCTGCAATTCTGTGTTGCTTTGGCCCTTACTCGAATACCACCTTCTGCTACTAATATAATGCTGCCAGCTCCAGCAGCTCAAGCATAAATCTTCCTAAATTTGAGCATTGGAGTGTTGTGGGAGAGGAGAAAGAGGAGAGAAGGAAGAGACTAGCTGGGCACAAGGGGAGTTCAAATCCAAGTTTTAGAAGGCAGGTGTCTGGCTTTGGTTAGCAAATTAAAAAGGAAATTGAGTTTTATCTGTTGTGGTCATGGAGAAAAGCTAGAAAATGTGAAGCTCATGGGCTCAAATAACACTCAGCCGCAGACAAAGATTCTTGATTTTCTGCTTTGCTTGTATTGCTGGGGGCCAGGTGCACCCCAGCTTGCCATGGGCATTCAGGGCAGGAGCTTCTGCCAGCATCTCTGCCCTCGTACCTGCCCCATGGTGGGCACGGGCCGTGGTGCCAGCAGCTGCCTCTGCTTGTGCATGGCCTCACACATCTCCAAAACCTGGGCCCCACACACCAGACCTGGGGCGGGGGGAGGAGGAGGAGAAGGAGGATGAGGAGGAGGAGGAGGGATCAGCCAGCTGCAGCAGTGAAAAATCCATAAGAAGAACCTTACAAGGACTACTTGTGGGCTTTTGTTTGGAGTAGTTCTGTTGCAGCAATGCTGGTTGCAAGCAGCAGACTTAGAACTTGCATCACCGTCTCCTTTTGGACTGTTCAGGATACTTACGTCTATGGGGTATAAAGCTACTTGTACCCAAATACTGCATGCAGGTTTTGTGAGCCCTACTGCTTTGTCTTAAATTTTGTTACAGAGGTACTAGGAATAGTGTGGAGTTTTGTCTACCACCTATATCTATCCTAGTCTGAAACAATGCTTCTTGTTTGTTCACAACAAGATGTTTTCACAACAATGTTTGTTGTGAACAACCATATGTGCTAAAACATGCCTAAAACAGTGGAAGATTGTCATGGCTTAAGCTTTTTCAATTTTTTGTGGTTTAACTCCTTGTTCTAGGTACTTGATGGTAAACCCCACCCACACTGCCTCTGAAAAATTTTTCCTCTGTCAAAAAATGGTATCCTTCAATTCTCAGGAATGAGTAAGCTACTATTATACACATCAAGATATATGGACCAAATGCTTTTTGATCAAAATAATTTCATAAATTCTAACATGCTAAAAGGATTTTAAAGACAAAGATAACACCAGATGTTCTGTGATATGAACACTATAAAAAATACGTTCAGATCCTCTTCTCTTATTTGCCTGTTATTTTGTGTGAGAAGTATACTATTGAGTAATGAAGAGGTTATTCCAAGCATTTAAGAGAAAATTTGCAACTTCAAATACTATACAAAAATGGAAATGTAAACACAGTTTTCAGAAGGATGTGTCTCCAGGGGCAGACTGGGTGGCCCTAATGGTATGAAATGCCTCATTGCACAGGGTATCCTTCACATACAGTCATTTGGGGGACAACACACATTGTTTGTAAATTAATTCCATGGCAGAAAATGGGTTGAAAGGGTGAAAACCACAAAAATGTGGGGGAAAATGTTTGCAGATCTGCCCGTATCTTTTGAAGTAAAATCAGTTGAATAGTTACAGCAACATGAGGATTTATTTGGGTGGAAAACACCAGCATGTATGTATTCATGGAAATACTTCACATCTCTGTCTCTGTATTGTTTGTTTGTTTGTTTTCTTTATGCTGGTTTTATTTTTCCAGTTTGCAACAATAAGTTGTATAAAAACCCTTCTCTTCTCTTTGGGCCTTTGGAATACACCATTGGGATAGGATGTTCTCTAATGTGAGAGATGAGCATGTGCTCTACTCACAATGAACATGGTACATGGTTCCCTGCATGGTGCATGGCTCTCTGCATGACTGGTCCAAAGTGATTCTCAGGGAAGAGGAGAACTCTTTTTTATACTGTTCCATGTTGGACATCACTTGTTTTCTCTGAAGAAATTTATTTTGGAGCAGATATCTTAGGTCCTTAGTTATTCTTGATGTGAATGCACTCCTGTAAAGACTGTAAGTACAACCTCCTTGAATGATTTTCAAAACCTTCGGCATTTGATATTGGCATTTGATGCTTGAAAGGACTATACATGGAACTCGAACACAAGTGAGTCACCAATACAGATAGGCTGAACAATGAGTCCCACTGAACAGGCTCCACTGAAACAGGCTCCAAGAATGTTTGTGTATCGCTTATCACAATGGGAGAGCTTGAAGCAATTTTATTAAGTATTAATCAAAACACGATGCAGGCCATCTGCATCACGTTGTCACCTATTCTGTATTTGTGATCAAAAAAGGTATACTTAATACTGAACCTCTCTTCTTCCTTCAATAATTTTAGGATGGCTAATATTTGTGTTTTGTCTGACCTCAGAGAGATGCCTTTTTGTACAATTTTTCTGTGTACAAATAGGCCTATATGGCCTATAGGTTTCTTAAGTTCATATACATCAGGGGAAGATAAAAACAGCTTATACTTTCTTAGCTTATTTTGCTTGTGGAAGTACTTTCAAGTACCCATAAGAAGCTTATTTTTGTCCTTAGTATTTTGTTTTGCAAAAGTAACCATACAAGACCACCTTAGATTCAGGAGAGAGTGTGTACAAACACATATATTTATATATATATGTATACACAATCCTGCAATCCTGTGTGAACCGTGTTGATTACAACTGAATTGTAAATAGCTCTTCCATCAGAGAATCCAAATAGCTCTTCCAGCAGGGAATCCCCCAACTCTGCATTACTGTGTATTACAAAAGTAGCGAATGAGTCAGGTTTCCCAGTAAACAGGAGCTGAAAGCAACAGCTGGGAGGACAAGAAACAGCCACAATGAGACTTGTCATGACAAGGCTGTCATTACCTTTTTTGTCTGTCGAGTAGGTATTAATGAAGTTACTCAGTTACTGAGTTATTACTTAAGGGACCAGAGGTAAATCAGAGAGGCTAGCTACCACTGCTTTCCATGTGAACAGCAGACTTCAAGCATTTTCTGAGCTGTTGATTCATTAAAATGCTTGAACAGGGAGTTAAAGTTACATATGTTCCATCAAAAAAAAGATACCACTGGGTGGTAAATTACCTGTGGAATCCTCCCTCTGCAAAGTCATGGCCCTTTCTTGGCTGGTCAATGCATCACATATCTAGGCCTGACCCTTATGTACAGGTAAAAAGGTACCATCTAGGACTCTTTGAGATCTTGGGTTTTTATTGCCCACTGCCTCCCAGTTTTTCTAGAAAAATAAAAGATAATCCTAAAGTTGATTCATTTTTTAAACCCATGACAACCCAAGAACTCAGGGAACTTGTATCATTAGGCTGGCAGGAAAGGAGAGCATGAGAACTCTAAGTATGGTGGCTGGCAAATATTTTTTAAAATGCTGGTGGGGGAGCATTGGGGGAAAAGAGCAAGGTGGGGTGAAGATGCTTGTTGAGTGACACCTGAGACAACAAATGCATATAACATAACAGTTGTGATAATTTTAGGTGGGAGGAGACGAAATTGGAGAGAAGGGAATGGGGGTAGGCGAGGGAGAAGCAGTAACCCTCTGCTATTTCAAGTGAGAGTTTGGACATAGGATGGGAGCCTGTTTTTCAGTATTTCTGGTTTATATCTGTAATGTACATGTGCATCAGGTGTGCCAGTCTGACTCTCATTGCCTGAAGGCCTGACTGATGGTTAGTAATTGTTATGCAGTGTTTCAAAAAGTAGGAGTAAGGAGTTTGTACTTAAAGTGAAAAAAAGAATTCCTACTTTCCTTACAGAAGAAGTGCAGAGAATTGTACTAATTAAAAAAAACTAAATGAAAGGCTGCAGGCTTCAAGAGGCAAGGTATGGTTTGAGTGCAGAAACACCTTGTGTTTTTTTGAATCTGACTTTTAAAGCAGTTTAATTAAAATGAAGTTCTTATGTGTCTTCTGGTCAAGCAGTTGATCTGGTGTAGCTGCAGCCACTACAGGAGGAACTGCAGCAAAGCCGGCATCAAACCACTCGCAAAGCCAAGTGAGAGCTGCTCCAAGTTAAGGAAAATGTTTTAAAACTTGCCCTTGGTCAAGTGGTGCATGTCACATGAATAATGCATGTCTGCTGACTTCCTACTCCCTGCTTCTGTGCCTGCCTGCAGCGGCTCCACCCGGGGTGTGTGCTGGGTACTGCGCTGCTGCTACCTTTGGTTTGGGTACCAGCCACAGCAGCGCGGAGTGTTGGGCACACCTCGGGGGGCTGAACTCAGAGCTTTGGCAGCAAAGTGAACAACGCACTCGTTTTGAATAAATTTGCTGCAAGTCCCACTTATTTTTGATCCTTGCTTTCTCTTAATATTTTGCGAGTCTGCTCAGGATCTGAGGTTTCAACAGAAAGTGGTGCTTTGGGGGAGGTTTCTTCATTTATCAGCCTGTTTTACAATCTTCTGCTTCAATTCCAAGGCAGACAGATTGATGGAATAACTACTGTATGGTGGTGCCACAGTTGTAGAAGTGTGTGATCTGTTAGGGTTTGGTGTGGTTTTGTTTTCACACACTGGCTATTTTTTTGTTGAAGTAACTCTCTTTTTCCTAATACCTCCAGCCACAAAGTAGTTTCATCTCAGCAGATGTCTTAAGCATAGTTCAGCTGCATCAGCAGATATTCCAGCGATGGTATTGCTCCCCTGTGACTCTCAACAGGGATATTTTTTTTTTTTATTTTATTTAAGTGCTGGCAACATGGTTTATTTATAACAAGGAACATATTTCAAGAGCATTTTCTATATCCATATCTATTTCTTCAATCTTTATCTCAGTAAATAGAACTTAATGTTCACATTTGGATTTTCCTTTTTCTTCTCCTCCCTGTACTTTCTGCTCACAGCAGAGTGGCTAAGAAACATTTGGTGAAAGTGCTGTTTGACCGGTGTTATACTCTAGAGCAGACTCAGCGGCACTAGACAAACATTTTCTTTACAGCATTAGTTCTTTCACCTACAAGATATATCAAGCTAAAAGATCGTAACACTGTTTTTTTCCCTCATGTGTGTTTCAATCTTTCTGACATCTGGAAAAAATGTTTTTTGACTTGGTCCTTCCTGCATAACTTCTGTTAAAACTTGATTCACTAAAAAGATATAGTGTTTTCCTAGGGTCTGGGTGATTAAGATCATTTCTCCTTTTGCCTGGCAGTGCTACAACTCTTTGGTAGAAGGAGCCCCAAAAGAACTACTCTGGGAATTGTCACGTTTTATGATGTATGAGCTTCTTTTTCTTTTTAATTTTACCACAAGAAAAGAAGGAGCATTCTCCCATCTGCACAGATCTCCTCAGCCCTGCTGAAGGTTGAGACTCAGACCTGTTTAACTATTAAAATGAAAAGCCAAAATCCTGCAGAGTCCTCTCAGGCAAAGCTCCCGGCTCCCTTCGTAGTTGCTCTGCTTGATGAAATAAAGAAGATCAAGTGCTTAACAGATGAATTAACAGGCTTTGTTGGGCCCCCACTCCATGGACTGAGGGCCAGGACAGGGTCCTTTTCCCGAAACTGGGACTAGAGCATTACTAGTGTAACGACAGGCATGTGGTGACAGCTGTCACCTTTTTGTCTCCTGTTAAAGGGAGAACTTTTTTTCAAATTTTATGATTCTCACACTTGCAGACCCACTGGCTGGGTTCCTTCCCCATTTCCTCCAGATGCCACTCCTGAGCAGGAGCACAGCAAAGGCCAGTCACTTCTGTGCTCCCAAAAGACCAGCTAGTCTTCACTACAAATTCAGATCCAGGAGGGCCATTTACATCACTGATCAGGGACCTAAGGTAGGACCTTTGTACTGGAAGTTTCCACTGGCATAAAATGACCAGGGTGAGACTTCCAGCTGCTCCACCTTAAGCACGGGGAAGATGATTAAGCCAGATGAAATTTGTCCATGAGGTAATTTGTCTTGGAAGTGAGGTCCAGTGGGATCCAGCTGCTGAATGTGGCTCCGTATTTCCAGCCCCTTTGGCTAAAGGAAAGGGATTGCCCATAGCACTGAACTGTCAGCATTGTCCTTAATTTGGGCCAGGTCAGCTGTCACTTTCTGTGTCTGGCTGGTAGGTCGAGAATTAGTGCAGGGTAGGAGACACTCCA
The DNA here is from genome assembly GCA_013396875.1 of Vireo altiloquus. Classification (NCBI taxonomy): domain Eukaryota; kingdom Metazoa; phylum Chordata; class Aves; order Passeriformes; family Vireonidae; genus Vireo; species Vireo altiloquus. The sequence continues at coordinate 511,042 of VZRF01012384.1, forward strand.
AACCAACAGCTTGGTAATGGCCACCCATTTTTGGAGAGTAAGTGAAGTTAGTCATACAGATGTGGGCTGTTGGCAGCTTGCCCAGACAGGGACAGGGACTAGAACTCAGCACATTTAATTTGCTACTGTATTCACCAGTATAGACTTCAGTGCTCCTTACGATTTCTGTTATGGATGTAGAAAACCATGAAGGAAGAAGATATGAATGTTCCAGAAACCTGCTTACTGTGTTCATCTGAAGGTGGAGCTGTTTTAAAATGCTAGTAAAGAGCATACAGTTCTTTTCTTCCCACCCTCAGCAGTAGATCCTGTCATGATTAATAAAACCATTTAAAGAACATTTCCCATTTCTTTTTTCCATCTGCCCTACCTTGCCCTGATCTCAAATTAGTTAAATGAAACAGTGACCTTATTGAATGCGCCTTCTTTTCCGTGCTATAATCCCAGGCTCTGTTTTGTCAGACCTAGAACATTATTATAAGGATTAACTGTCCATCTCCATCTCTGCTTTTAAACCATCTCATGGCAATCCTGCTTTGCAGCCCCTGTCATTCATAGCTGCCTTGTATTTTCTCAGAGGCACCACTGTGGAAGGCACAAAGGAAAAGAAGAAAGAACTCCTCCTCCCTTCTATTCATAATCACAAAACATGGTCTGACCTTTCAGCTGCAAAAATCTTCAGAGCAGAGCTGTTTTCGTTCCTGATAGTGTTACTTCTGCAATGCAGAAATAATCAAAACTCTTTCCTTCATGCCCAGTTATATAATATCTGAGACACACCTGTTTGTAAATAGCACTGAAATGTGTAACAGTTTGTTCACCCTTTGTAATCTCCTTGTGGTCACAGGGAAGGTTTGTTGGGGGGAAGGTGTGGTTACACGATGTCTTCACTGGTGATTTCAATTAAGGACATGCGATCCGTGCCTGGGCTGTCAGCACACAGCTCCTGCCCTGGTGCTATTGCGACTCTTCTGGGAAGGATCATATAGCCTCAAAGCCTTTCCAACCTGATATGGTAACTTCAGGAACAGATGAGGAACCTGGGAGCTGCCTGCACTGCAGGTAGAAATGGCACTGTAAACCCTGACTGCAGATTAAGTGCCTCCCAGTGAACTACACAGGGATTTCTGCAGCCTGGCAGGGTGAGTGTTGCTCCAGGAGGGTGATAGAGGTTCCTGGCTGCCTCAGCTTCAGACCTTCAGATCACTTGGTGCCATAGGGCAGGTGGAGCCATTTGGGATCATGATCATGGTGTTTACTTCACCAGATTGAAGGCAGGAGACACTTAGCAATGGTGAAAACTGAGCTGGAGGTGGCAGCAGACCCTTATCATGAAAAAGGACGCGGGTGGTTCCAAACTGGATTTTTTTAGATTTTCTATTTCCAAAGTTCCCAAGGTGCCTTTTTTCAATGGAGGCACTGTTGTTTCAAATCCCCTTCCTGCCATCTTGATTATATAGGCCTGATATCCAAAGCCATGTTCATGTCAACCTATGCGCACAAAGCTTCCTCTGATCCCATGAAACTCTCTCTGGAGCCTCAGAGTTTTCATATTCAGCCTCCTCCCCCTTTGGCACTTTGTGCTTTGTAGTACCTGCAGCCTATTGAGCTTTGAGGCCGATCAACATCTCAGCCTTTTCACGTGAGTCCATCAGAGAACCAATCCACTTTCCTTGCTCTTCTGAAATCAGGGAGCCAAATTGGTGTTTTTAGTATTTCACCAAATAGTGGTAGAATTGGACCTACTTCTGTGCCTCAAGTGTAGGGTTTATACCTAAATGGAGATGTCTGTGTAATTTTTCATGGTGAAAATGGCAGACTAATTCCCCCATTTCTAAACTCAATCAGACGTTTTCCCAAATTTTAAAACCATTTTCCTTCTTAATGTGTTCAGGTGTGTATGCAGTGAGAGAGGGGAATTTTAACACAGTGACATGTTACACTGGAGTAACAGAGAATTTCAGCGGGTCGTACAATACTGCATTTTCAGCCTTTCCCCCCAGCATCCTTGCAAAGATGTGGAATGTATTTTAAAACTATATTTAGCAACAAAATGCAGACTAATTAAACATGGCTAAGCAGTGTCTGTCTAGGATCACAACTGAAGTTACTTTTTAGTTTATTTAACTGAGAAGGCTTTAAAGCACAATAGCTATTTGCAGAAAAAAAAAAGTTGCAAAGAAAAATTATTGACATGAAAATTATAAAAAAGAATCCCTAATTAGCAATATTGAACTTTTTTTTTTGTTCTACTGACAAAACAAGGTTCTGAAAGTCATGTGGAAAGATCTTTTAGCAAAAAAAGCATATACTGCTCTCAGTGCAGCCTAATAACTCAGCTTCTTAGGAGGACAGCCGTTCTAGGGAATATCCACACTGGTGTCCTTTGTTCAGTTGCTTCAAGAAAGCTGCAAGTGAGCCATGGTGAAGGCTGAGCACTGGAGCCCTGCCTCAGGCCACTGGTGAGGTTTGTTGATAAGTGGCTGTGCCCTGGAAGAGGATATTTCAGGTGAGTGCAAGAAAACCAGATGGTACCAGAGCTATAATAAGATTACCTCCACCTTGGTAAGTTTTAGGTGAATTAAAGCTGTGATTCCCCAAACTCACTTTCTCAGCAGGTTCCTTATCTGGCCATGTCTGATTTGGTCCCAGAGAACCTCTGGATGCTGATAGAACCAACAGTCTTTGGGCTGCACCATGTTCCCAACTATCGGAGAAGTGTTTTTCATGGTTACCTGAAGGGTGTGGTTGAAGAGTCATGCTTCCTGCACAGAGAACATGAGACAGGAACATACCATCAGCAGTCCTTTCCTCAGTTAAAAAAACCCCAACAGGAAAACTTCAGTGCCTTTACACATTAGGTTGGGAGTTATGTGCTATGACTAAGGAGTAGGTAAGCTGGGTACACCACTCTCATCAACCTGAGGGCATTCAAACCCACTCACTACTGAACTGGGGACTACCTTGAGTCCTACCCATGAAAATAAGTTCATGTGGGAGGGTTCATCCAACTTTTCCTACTGAAGCAGTGTTATGGTGTTGCATATAATGTGGGATTCTTATGGACTGAATGAAAACCAAGATGAGAGATGACTCAAGCTGCTCAGGGTCAGGGTGCAGGGCACCCCAGGGCTGGTCTTTTGCTTACCAAGTGAATGCTAGTCACTAGGATACTCTAAAAAATTACTTTCCCTATAAAATATTGAGATTATTAAAAGAGTGATCCTGGGCCTGCTTTCCTGGGTGAGTTTGGCAGGTCCCATGGAGCCCACTCCAAGTGCAGAGTAGCTGGAGGCACCTTCTGCATTTGGTGCAGAAACCCCAAGGTTATGTGGGAGTCCAAACACAATGTTGAGGCTTGTGGTTCCTATTGATCACAGTAGAATGCAAGGTTTGGGGTTTTCAGGAGTGTTTGTAGATTATTTTGCTGAAGCTAAAACTCTGCCCTCGCTAAACTAACCTGGGCCTTGGGTTCTGTTCCGGTGACCAAGATCCCTGAAGACCCATCTTTGACTCAATGGAGCTGTCAATGTGTGCCTTTGAGCAGCTGTGTGAATCCCTCTGCTGAAGGCAATGTGCCATGCCATCCAATTTTCTTAGCCAGACGAGTGTCCAGCTTTGTCAGTGCCTGGTAACTAATGCATACAGTTTTGACTTTACACAATGCAGTGCAATACATTTGGCTCCACAATTTGAAAAGGGTCTGCCCTTTGTCTCTCTTTATCAGTATTATCTGACATTGAGTTATGAGCTGCTAATGACCCAGAGATAATGAAAGTCATGTCTCAGAAAGCTCACAGTTTGAAACACTGATGCAAGAAGACAGGAGAACCACTCAAGAAATCCAGTGGGAAGAATAATCTGTGCCTTTGAGCATAATATATATTTTAATTACTGTTTGTTTGGCACTCTGGTAGGGAATATGGAAGAAAAAAAGCTTTTAGAAGAGTTTTCAATGGGTTGACAGCAGTGGTTTCATTTTCTTAGCTGAATTCCCCTTCTTCCCTTAGTTTTTCTTCTCAGAGTACTGGCACTTTGATAAGTGTTGATGGAAAACACTGTCTTTTGTGCTTAATGTGGGTGTGAGTAGAGCAGAGAGTATATTGAAAGTTCTGCATGCAAGCGCCAGAAATGCCTGTGGTTCCCACACTCGAAGGAGCAGAAAAACTGCTCCTCCCAGGAGGCCCAGCAATGTCACAAGGTGCAAAGCAAAGGGAAGGTGGGCTGTAGCCCAAGCTTCTGTCTCTTCCCTAATTCTGACTAATTTGGAAAGCCAAGCAAGGTCATGTAAATTAGGAGCTTAGTGCCCTGGCATTGCCTTCTGAAGACGTTTCTCCGAGGTGTCTTTACAGTAATTTTGCAGACTTTGCTTGGGCCAGTCTCCTGTTGGAGCCTTTTGGGCACTTTTGCTCCTCAGCTGTAATGATTTCTGTCTAAAGTACTCAAGATTTGCACTGGTATGATCTGGATGAGGATCTGGTGGAAGTATCCTGCAGATATGCCAAGAAAGGAGGCAGTTGTATGTGAACATATTCATTATGCGTATTACCCCAGAGAGGCAAGCCGCTGTCTCCTCTTGCCACTTCAAAGGAGTAGAGTGGGTCTGTTAAGAGACAAGCAAAATCCACAAGATGCCTCGAGGGAGTATAATTGAGATTTCGTTGATTTGTACAGACAGCAATGGAGACACAAATCTCACACTTGATTTTAAGTTTATATGGCACCCTTTTCTCAAGTACGCTGTTGTATCTGAGTCTGAAATCTTCAGCTAAAACACTCTGCAGCCCAGCAATGAGGCTCCACCATCTTCACAATATGCCTTTGCTTTTGTTTTTATAAGTCAAGAATATTCAGCTGATGAAAGACTGTCACAGATTCCCTGCAGAGCACTCCCAGTCTGAATCTCTCTCTCATGCCACCAAAATGAATCAGTCAGCAGACAGCAGTTTTTAGCAAAGATGTTTTATTACCAGGGCTGCAGCACCAACTAGAACGAGGGAACTCATTACTTTTAGAAAATTATTCTGATGTTTGAAGTTCTTTTACAACCCTAAACTGGAGAAATTGCAAAGCTCCACATTTCTTTTTTAATGAGAATGAATGCACTAGATCTCTTTAATTAGACAGAGGTGCAAATGTATTAATTAACAGAGGACAACTCTCCATCTTCACATAATGGTACAGATGGACTGACCTGAGCACCCAGTGGTAATTAAGCATCCTGGTGTGTTGACTAACACCATCAGCTCCTGATGGGATGAAAAGAATCAGTGGGTATTTCCAAACCTTCATGATCATGAATGCTATACACCTTTGGACCGCTTATTTTCTAACTATACACAATCTTTCTGGAGAGTCTTACTGATTTACACATGAAATATAATTGCTTGTTCCATTTTCCTCTCTGCTTCTACGCCATCCTTATTTTAGCAGCAGCTGTCTGAAGGATGGAGGCAGTAGACTATTTTAGAACATTGTTACTTCCATTTTGAGTGGTTTAACTTTTAAGCAGTATTTACTGAGTCTAGGACTTTGTGAGAAGCATGGTTGCTAAAAATCATCCTGAAACCAAAGTAGAAGAAGGTGATAACCAGAACACATTGATTTTTAAGTGGGGTTGTGAATTAACTTATTCAGCTGGTGTGCCTTTCTGCTGTTGTCTTTTTCATCTGGTGTCATTCACTCATCTGTTACAAATGCCTAATAAATTAAATGGAGGAAACACTGAACATCAAAAATATTGACTAGAATTCAAAGTAGCTGGGAATAGTTGCAGTGCCTATGGCTTGAATGCAGAAGAAGCAATTGTTCAGGATAGCAGCAGAAGCCTGAGCACAGAAGAGCTATGCTGGAGCTGAAGGATAATTATTGACATCAGGACTTGCAAAGGACTTGCAAAAGCATAGAAACTTTATTGTTAACAGAAGATTGTCCATCTGTGAGTTGAATACATATTTTTCTTCCTCTAAACACTGCAAGAAGCTTCAAAAAGGCCCTAAGTAATTCTTAGCCCTGATAATTTTTACTTTTAGATTTGACATCTGAAGAGTAGCTAAATAAAGAGTCCTTCCACCCAAGGTGATTTAGTCAGTGAAGGAGAGTAATACTCACCTACCTCTGCAACTTCCAGATTATCTCTATCAGCTTGAACTGTGCATTATTTTACTGTTTTGAGCATTTACATGAAAATTGCACAACGGGAAGCATTTTAAATTGCATGAGAAAATCTCTGCTTTCTACTAAAGTGGCACCTTTTTATATGCTTTGTGATATCAGTGGTAGTTCTTAGAGTAAGGGAATTATGTATGTAGTCACACTGCAGGTGGGTATGTCAGTTCTTTTCCTCATTGTTGCTGTTTCAATTCAAAAGCCGATTTCATCAAGCTTTATCAGAGGGTTAAGTCCCCAATATACAAGGTTTCTGCAAAAGATCAGTGAGATTAATGGTGAAAGAGCATAAGGATCCACAGTTACCTGACCTCCACCATGTCCTACCTTCTCCTTCCAAAAGAGAAGTGTGGCAGAACTCATCACAGGGCACCTGAAGCACTGTTGTGGACTGTGCTGTGGAAAGGTGTTTGGTTACTGACTGACTGACTGAGCAATCAACATAGGATGTCCTGGCCAGTCAAACCGTGTTCATGTAGTCCTGGTCCCTACGAAGGTCTTGACATCCCTTGGCCCTCCAGCAAGCTAAACAAAGTTGATAAAAGATATAGCTAGGAGAAGAAAGAATAGAAAGGGCATAAGGATGTTGTGGGGTACTGAGGAGCCCTGCAGTGAGGAGAAATGAGGGAACTGAGGTTATTTTGGTGGGGCTGTAGGTAATACAAGGATGAGTTCATTGTTGTGCTTTGTTTGAAAGTGCAGTCGACCATGAAGCATAAATCCTGTGGAAATCATAATTAATTAGTGACGAAGGGCTTAGATTTACTTGTTGCTGGTGTGATGCATTCTTCTGCTTAATTCCCTTTGCCACATTGGGAAAGTGCTCTTCTTTTCAGACCAAGTTAGATGAAAGGTCATATTTTTGACCCAAAAATGTTTACTTAATGGTTTTAAATGATGGATTGCTCTGTATCTTAACTTAATGACAGTGGCCCTTGAAAAATATGGTGGTGCTGCATGAAAGAGAAAAACAAGGCTTAGATCCTGGTCTCATGCCAGATTTGTGTTAGTCAGGCTCTGGTGTATTCTGTTTTGTTGTGTTTAAGTATGTGCATAGGACCCATCAACACTGCACTCAAAGCACCTGGCTTTTGCAGTCATATTGAACAGTTCGTTTGCCTAACTGATCTAATATGAGGAAAAATCAGCAGTGATTTGATTTAAATTGATGGAGATAGTGCAATATATTTAGTGTGGTGATGTCAGAATCAGGTTTGTAGGATTTGATCTGCTATGGTCATTCAATAACTGGAAGAAGTGCTAACTGTAAAACAATAGACCCTTTGCTTTACTTTCTTTTACTTGAAGTTTATACATCTGGATCTTAAGAGTTGCAGCCTTGTGGGATGCACTGTAGACTTCAGGTCTCCAGTTATCCCCAGGGCAGGACCAATGCTGGTAGCTGATACGTGAGCTTCTCTAGAGATTTCCCCATGGTCCCAGAAGATCATCCTCCCATGGATTGGGAGGCAAATTCAGTAGCCTGGCTTTCTGAGCTGGATTTAATACTTAGGACCAGTGGGCAACCTGTTGAAAGGTTTACCCTGCACTTTCTGAAACATCTCAGATATGGAAACACTTCCTGGCAGGACCTCAGCCATCCTAACCCCCTTCCAGCTTTAAATCTTATGGTTCTTTCAGTTATAAAATCGTGCAGTTCTGAGCTTTGTGGGCTGCAGGTCTGGGTATTTGTGATGGGGATCCTCCACTATGCTTCACCACTCACTCAGTTGTCATGTTACAACCGGCTCTTTTAACTTAACTTTGAGAAAGTTATCTGTCCTGTTTGAAAAATAAAACCCAACCAACCACCCAACCAACCACCCAACCAACCAAAAAAAACCAGTTTGACAAAAGTTGATAACTCAGCTGTTTAAAGACAATTTTGAGGTGATAGGAGGGAAAAAAGCAAGAAAGTTTCTAAAAAGGTAAGTGAGGGAGAAAAAATTAAAATGTATTTCAAGGTGTCCCACCACTTTTAGACAGGCACATTTGCCATTAAATTGAGGGAATTTTTTGACAGCAAAAGGTGGGACCAAGCTTTCTTCCATCTTTTGGCTGTAAACAGGTGACCCTTACTTTGTCTTGTGGTATGGAGTGCCCAGCAGCCCGTGGAAAGGGTTGCTTTGTGTTGTCGTTTGCCTGAGAGCTGTTCTCCTGCCCTGACAAAAATGATGTTTGTGCAGTGTTCTGGTTTATAAACAAAATGTTCTATTTCATGTATAAAATGTGAAATGACTTACCATAAGAGTTTGATTAAAGTAGTTGAAAAGACCAAGAATTGCGTGCATGGAATTAATTTTTCTTTGATATCAAAGACCCTTTAGCTTGTTTTTTTTCAGACTGGAGAACAACTGTGCAGATAAATGACTGGTGTCTGCCTCAAACAGCACATGTGATGTGAGAAATCCTCAGAGGATTTTGGTCTGGAGACTTTTTTATTTCATGCTAAGTTGATGCAAGAGCACTACAAAGTAGTTTATGTAGCATTTGGGCTGATATAGAGCCAGGTGGGGTGCTTGTCCAAAGGCCTGAATGTTTGCATCCATCCAAAAAAGCACATCTGTAGGTCACTAAAATGGGTCCTGTCTTGCCATATAGCTGTTGGATACTGGTCTGTACTGAGAATTTGCACGTGTGAATAGTGATGACAGTGTTAGCATTAGGCACCTTATAAGTATGCAGCACTGCCTAGAACGTGTGTTCACCACAGCTCCCCACGGCGTGCCACGCTCCATGAATGTCCCACACCAAGATTGCATTATTAGCTCAAGAAGTGATAACCTCAGGAGTGCTTGGGGCTGGAAGAAATGAGCTCTGCCCCAGGGTGTTGCCATGAACTTTTGGTAGTCAATAATGGGCACTGCCTGGTCAGTTTGATATAGTGAGTATCACCAAGAGGAACTAGCAGGGGAGTTTAATATTTGCTAATCAGTTTATTAAGATTCCTTGGACAAAACCCATTTAAAATCATGGGTATTTTCAGAATTGCATTTTCAAATATGTTTTATTGTCTGAGAGCTGTCTCAAAGTAGCTATAATTAAAACATGTGTAACTGTAACCGGCACAGTTTTTAAGAATAGCAAAGTAAATAGCAAAGTAAATTATACCCTTGTCTCTGTATGGATTATGCCTAATTGTTGAGTTTCAGATACGTGACTGGGAATAAAATGTGCCTTTGAGCTTTCTTTTAAGACAGTAAAAAACTGGATTGTAATTTATTTCATTCTTCTACATTGCTCATCTGTGTAGTACTCGAGTGTCTTTTGCTATTACTATCAAAGTAATCTCTGTTGCATGTTTGCTATTTCAGTTTCTCAGGGAGAGAAACAAGCATGAGGAAAAGTTTTGAGTTTCAACTATGAAATGTGAGAGTGTTTTTACAGATGCACGTGCACACAACCAATCTGATATATTTATATCTAAGTTATTTTACTTAATGCTCATAACATGTCATTGGAAGTAGATATGTGTGGTTCAGTTCAACCAACTGATACACTGAAAATTTGTTTCAGGTTGTCTTATACTTCAAACTTAATCATCTTACATGGGAGCGTAGCCAAGAGGTCTCACTGCTACATGATGTACTATGAAATCAACACAGAGTACAGACTAAACTAAAACTGGTGTTAGATAAACAGATCCAAGCATGGAGTAAGTTTGGATGACCTGAATGGATGTGTCATATATTGCTATGAGTTATTGACGACCTTTCATAATTCACAAGTGGCTTAGGTTCCCTCCACCACTTCTGAGCTATGAGATCATTAATAATGTGTGCAAATAAATAACATATCTTGAGTCAGCTCATTGTATTTCCTATTCCTCTCCCTTTCCCTCCATGTATGGTATGTATGCATATCGTATTTATTTCAGAAACAGTGAAATTCACACCAGCAGCTATTGGGAAGAAAATTATATAGAATAGTTACATCATTGGAGAGCTGTATGTCATAGCTGTGAGGTCATAGTCATAAGACATAGCCATTTAATATATTAAGAAAAACTTCTGCAGTTATTTAAACCAATACAGCTATTGTATTTAAATTAACTAAACTTTACAGTTTAGTCTCATCCACTGGATCAAATCCTACGCTGTCTTACAAACTGAACTCATTGAAAATCACAAACGGCACCATCAGTCACTACAAAACTGACTCTGCAAATCCTCTGGATATGATGGTATCATATCAGGAGTTAATTGGTCTAGCGATTAAGGTTTTTTGACCCTAAATGAGCTGTAGTCTCAGTTATCCTTTGCCAAGTCTTTTTTCTCTTAACTTGTAGTAATGCAACTCTCTCAGCCAAAAGTGAAAATGATCCCAAGTCCATTGAAGTTAAATCTTTCCATTGAATTCAGTAGGCTTTGGAGCAGCTCCTGAGAGCAGCTGCCATCTTGGAGAAAATCTATGTGAAATTTTTCCTTGATTTCACTACTAATGATCTATGTCTTGAGACTACTTCATTTTTACATTTTTCCTACACGGTATTTAAATGCTAGTTTTTGTTCCTAATTGTTCATGTGAATTTTGTGGTCAGTTCTCCTCAGCAGCTTTCTTACTGAGCTAATAAGTTAAACATTTCAGTTTGTAATCTCTTCTTCCGTCTTTGTGTTTATTATATTTTGAGAATCTATGAAGTTCCATGGGTCAGTCATGCCTGTGAAACAAGTTTTGTCATATTGCTCAAAGCTCCTGCTTGTAGCCACATAGCCCCTTATTTCAGTTTCTGATAGGCACACCTGGAGAATGCTGTAGGAATTGAACCAGTAACACATGTCCACGGGGGAAGGAATCTGAAGCCTAAGTTCGATGCATGTATGACTGTGTCCTGGTAGTTCATTGATTGATTATTTAAGGTTATTTCAGCACATGGTAGTAATCCAATGTGCCAGTAGACAATTATAGCAGCATTGTTAATGAGGCTGGTGCCAGCTTAGGAAACCTCTGCATTAACCTGATGCCTGTATAAACAAAGATAGGTGTTTAAACAGCAGAATCCTTAAATGACAGTATAAGTGTACAAATCTTATTTTCACCATTTGTTTTTTCTGATATTATTTTTCAATGATATTGTGCAATTAGTTAATTAAAGGAAAGCTACCAGCAAGGTAAGAATACGTACCTAAGTGAATCTTCATTCTGACACCTTTAGCAGTGCTGTATGGTCAGAAAGTCATAAAATGGTTTGGGTTGGAAGGGATACTAAAGATCATCTACAAAAGTTCCAACCCCACTGCCATGGACAGGGACACCTTCCACTAGATCAGGCCACCCAAAGCCCCATCCAGTCTGGCCTACTGTCCTTCATTCCAGATCTGAGCAGGAACATTTTACTCCCTCCAGTGGACATCTTATTGGGGAGCTTTTTTTTTTCATGAAAAGCCATTTTCATGGTTCAAAGCATTCAGGCTGAGGAAGCCCAGAAGTAGAGCGTTACTGCTAGTTTCTGTATGGCTCAGCCTATTTAGCACAACCAGCAGTGCTTTGCTGTAATCTATAAGGGATTACTCAATTTACTTCAAGATAGCCATCCAGGGAAAATTCTTGGAGGAAGAGTTTGGATGATAGAGAGGAGAGAGAAAAAAAACCAAAACAACATGATTGAATTCCAGCTAAGAGAGCATGGAGGATCTGGATGATGGTCCCCTCTCTGTAACAAAGCAATGCTGGCATTTGTAGCAACTATCCGAGATTATAGCTGAGGTAGTTGAGATTAAATCTGTGCAATCACTAAAAATTCACTTTCCACATCTCCGAAGTGATCAGAAAACCTGGTACTTCCCAAAACTGCTACTGAAGTACTGCTGCTGTTAGATTACACTGGCTACATTCTTCAAATTGTAGTGCCCTCACTTTAAATATGACTTTTTGGGAACTTCCCAAAACATGAGTCATTTCTTCACAGACAGTTTTTCAAAAATTGTTGCCTCTGTGTTAGCAGATGCCTGTCTTTCTGCTAAATCAGCCAAAGATTCAGTCAACTGTACTAACTGTGCTGAGTAAATCACCCTTTGGCCCCTGAATGCAGTAACTTTTCCACTATAGCCATGGAGTAATTGATGGAGTAGCACAGGAAAGCTTATATTCTTGCTGTTTGGCAAAATCATTAAAAAAGTGTATTATTTCTTAATGGACGTAGGAGAGATGAGTAATTTAAGTCTGGTAAACATATGAGAGCAGCAGTCACCTTTTCCTTGAATAGTAGAGGAAAACATTGCTTTAAAAACTTGTCTAAATATCCTCCTGCATGAACTGAAAAACTGTTTCTAATCCATCTAAAAAAACTGTAATATATAATTTTTGTTCAAGCTAACCAGGTGCAGTACAACCCAAAGGGGTCCTGGTCAAACTTGCACCAGCAGAAATCAGCACAGAGTTTTTTCCATTGACTCTAATGGGGTTTGTTTTGTTGCTTGGCGCTGATTTGAGAATAATGGGGAAGCTGGCAACCAAAAGCTTCTCTGATTCATTACAACAAGGACAGACTTATTCATTGTAGAGTTCACAGATTATTTGTTTCTGCAAAATTTGATGAAAAACTGAAAAATTTGTCCATGGCCTCTTTGATGTTAATGAGCAAAGTCACCTGCAGTACTCAGTTTAGTCCTGGCCTTCTCAGAAAAGAGAGACATGGGCATACTGCAGACACTTCAAAAAAGTGCCATAAAAATGTTTAAGAGACAAGACCACCTCTCCTGTGAGAACAGGCTGGGTGAGTTGTGAAAGAAGAGAGGAGAGGAGAGGAGAGGAGAGGAGAGGAGACTAGAGGAGAGGAGAGACCTCACCAGTGTGTATACTTGAAGTGTAAAGAGGAAGCAGCCAGGTTCTTTAGCAGTGCCTAGAGACAGCACCAGAGGCTATGGGACCAAACTAAAATACAGGAAGTTCTCTCTGAACTTCTTCATTTGAACATGAATAAAAACATGTTTGTTTGCTGTGAGGGTGACCAATTACTGGCACAGGTTGTGCAGGGAGGTTGTGGATTGTCCCTCCTTGAAGGTCGTAAGAAGCTGACTGGACATGGTCGTGGACAGCGTACTGTAGGTGGTTCTTCTTTACTAGGGGGGTCGGACCAGATGAGCTCCAAAGGACCTTTCCGACCTCAACCATTCTGTAGTTCTCCAATGAGTGAGTGGAAGAGGATCAAGACTAGCTGAGAAGAGCTCATGCAACCTCAACAAGAGACTGTTCCATTGATTGTGACTTCAAATCATAATGGGACAGGTAATAAAATATACAGCAGGGGTGAAGGGCAAGGAAACCTAGCCAAGTCTGCTCAGAAACTGTTCTATTCAGCAAGTGGTTTTTATTGGCATTGGTGTGGAATAAGTGTAAATTCGGTGAACTTGTGAGTGTCCTGTGAATTAGTCATTGAGGTTAAAGTAAATGAAAGCTTTCCCTCCTTTTTCTTTTCTTTCTGAGGAGAAATGGTTCTCTTCTACATCAATAAGATAAATAAAATCCTTACTCTTAACTTTTAAAGAATGCAAGATTAAAAATCTGGGAAAAAATCCACTACAAATTGTGAACAGACACAAATTTAGTGGAAATTAGAGACTGAGGCAATGAATAACTTTATAAAGTGCTTCTCTAAAACAATTAAAATGTTGCTAATTTTGCAGAATTCCATCATATGGTTAAGACAAACAGGCTAAGAAATGGGAACTAGGACTTACCAAACCATGGGCAGTTACTTTTTAAAAACCTGAAAGTACTGAAGAATGACTGGAATGAGAAGAACATAAGTAATCCTCAAAAAAGAGAATATTTTTAGCAATTACCAGTTTTTAAAGTACTTTAATCCAAAACTTAACATCTGATAAGGTAAATAATCTTTGAACATCTAGAAGACAATAAAATTATGATCAATAACCTGCACTGTTTTGTCAAGACTAAATGTTGCCAGACAAACCATTTTTATAGCCTAGACTAATTAGTGGATGAAGAAAATGAGGTAAATGTTACACTGAAGGTCAGAGTCTCAGCTGGAGAAAGGAAACATAACCATATTGACTTCATCATACTTATTAAAGCAAGCTGAAGAGCAGCATTTATACTTGAAAACTGCATTTCTCTAAGCCTAATAAAGTTTTACCCAAATAATTAAATCGAATTTTTAAAAAACATTTAACATAACATGAAAATTGGGTAAATGTCCACAAAACTGAGCAGTTTAGAATGCCTTTAGGTGTTGCAAAGATTGTTTCTAAAATGTATCTTATTTACTGGCTTTGTTAATAATCCAGGGAAGGTCCAAATTTTATTAATGTAGCCTGGTATGTTCTGTAAACATTTGGGAAAAAAAGAATAAAAAATATACACTGAATTAGGGAGAAAAGATGAGTAATAATACAAATATGACATTTTTAAGGAAAGAAATTAAGGAATACTGATATTCAGAATATAGAAGAAACATGTCAGCAGTAGTGCCATTTTACTGCATGAAGAGCTAAGCCCAGTTTTTGTTTGTGTGTATTTTGTCATAAATTCTGTGTCTTCTATATATGTGCTTTCATTTGAATTAAATAAGTTCAGTGAAAAGGATTTCCATTTTTTTCCTTATACTATTATATATGAAGAGAATTACTTGGTGTTGACATTACATAGTTACTGACATATTTATTAATATTCATAACTGAAAGTATTTTGGTACATGGAATAGTAAAGAACAATCTTTTACTGCAAGAGAATAGGTAAGATTTAGATGTGGACAATCAAAGAACAAATGAAAGAGCAGTGACACAATACTGGCCAGCCTGATAAGCAGTGATTTTGGTGGAAGTGATGTGGATCTGTTCCTTATTAGCTCTGTCTTGAGGATATGCCTCTGCTCTCAGATCAGTGTTGGTCAGAGTTTACTCCAGGATGAGGTGTCCCGACCACGTGCTGCGTGAGCACTCAGCCATATCTTGGACATTACTCCAGCCCAAAATCTGGAGCTCTGTAGAGGAAGATCCAAGTACAATCATCATATTATGTTGAGATCACACAATCATACAACCTAAATCAGTGTACAAGGATCAGGACAATTTGGAGCTATATTTAGGTTGCATGAGGTCTTAGCTACACTTTGTGCGAGCCCACAAAATAATACAGTTGGAAAGGGTGCAGACTGTGCCACCTCTGATGTTTCAGAGCCCTCTTGGTTTCTCAGACAGATAGGATGTTAGATTCCCAGGTGCTCCCATAAAACCAATACTCTATGATATACAAAGTGGTTGCTTTTCTTGGCAGCACCGACAGGAACATCAGAAGAAGGAATTGCTGCTGTTGTGTTGCAGGCATAGCGAAGCATAAACAAAGAAGGAAGGGCCAGCTTCATCTGCCGGGATGTTTGTGAGAAAATAATCGTAAATATTTGCTACTGGAAACTCATGTGTCCAGACTTGCATAAAGGTTATGTGCAGTGTTGCTGTTCATATGCTACAGTTTGTAGTGAGAATGTGGAGCAATCATGAAAGTGAAATTTGCTTTTTCTGCAATGTGTGCAACATTTATTTAAAGTGAATTTTTTCAGGGAACATATTTGCCAAGAAACTCTTTCAGGAGATAATTTAAGGAAAATGAGCACCAAAGAATGGAAATTATGGGATTGACTTCGCTTAATTCAAGTGGAAAATGTCTTCATGGTTTTTACCCAGCAGGTAATGCATATGTTTATTGCATTATAGAAATTACAGAGCTAGTTAAATTATTTCACTATTTTTGACATTCTGAAGATCTTTCCACTCCTTATGATCTGAAATTGATACTTTTTCTGCTTATTTTTACAATGTATTTCCAGAGGGTTTTGCCAGAATTTTTATGATATAATTTTAGAAAATTCATGTTTACTAATAATCTATTTTCTTCCTGAAAGTAGAGAAAATAATGAAAGCAACAATGTTCAAATACATTTTAAAAATATTGACATATCCATTTGCCAAAATTTTAATAGGAAGTGCTGATACAGCTTGAAACGTTCCCCTTGTAAAAGTGTAGACCATTTTTTCAACAACCTAATGGCACAGGATTTGCTGAGAGCTATCATAAATCATAGAATTGTGGAAAAACTCAGGCTAGATCTCTGGCGGTCTTGTAGTCCAGCCTTCAGCTGAAAGCTGGTCTGGCTTTGAAGTTAGATCAGGTTCCTCAGCCTTGTCCAGTTGCATTTTGAGTACTTCTAGGGATGGAGATGCCACGATTTCTGTGGGCAGCTTGTGCCAGTGCTCAACCACCATCCCTGTAAAAGTTTTTCCTCACTTTTGATCAGGGCTCAAATAGGGATGCACTATTCCAGATGTATCTTCACAGGCCCTGAAAAGAGAGCAATAACCACTTTCCCCAGAACGCTGCCTACACTTCTGCTCATACAGCTCAGCACGTGCTTAGCCCTCATTCCCACAGCTGGGACCAGCAAGATCCATATCCACAAAGCAGTGCCCCAGCTGGCTGGCCCGTCTGTGCTGAACAGGGCGGGTAGATCCGACCCAGGTGCAGGACTTTGCCTTTGTCTTTGTAGCATTCAATGAAGCTCCTTCTGACCCATTCCTCCAGTTCATCTTAGTCCTTGGGTGACATCCAGTGTATCAGCCACTCCTCCTAGTTTGGTGTCACCAAAAGACTCTCTGAGGGCTCATTACGTTCCCCTGTCCAGGTTATTGATGAGTTCAACATTTGTTATTCCGTGCTGGCTGTTCACAGTTGCTGTATTTCCCTTCACTTGCAGCGAGATGACCTGCGTAAACACTTGCTCCTTAATTTTTCCAAGAAGCAAGGAAAGAGTGACTATCTTTGAATTGCCTGGATCTTCTTTGTCACTTGTTTTAAAAAAATACTTTTTTCTCTTACTGCAGACCCAAAGATGCAGTCCTCCTTAAGGACATCTCTTCTCCATGGAGACATTTGGGCAGAGGAATCACATATCAAGTAAATAATTAAGTCTGTCCTCTCCAGCCTAAAAATAATCTGTTTCTTTGGGGTAACAGGGACTTCATGGGGCACAGCTCTTCAATGTCCCCAGACACATCAGTGTTGTCTATTAATCATGAGTCTTTCCTTTTCCTGATCCAGGCTTCTCTGCCTGCGTGCAAACATATGCTCAGTTGTAGGCACAGGCTGAGTTTTGGAGTTGTTTATGAGAGCCTAAACACGTCTGGCACCTTTGCACAGGACAAAGACGTTGTTCACTGAAGCAGACTGTGTAGAGGAAGGACCAAACATTCCTGCTAGGTCTGCTGATCCATGCTCCAAGCATGGCTATTCCTCAGCACTTCATGTAAGCTTCAAGTCTAGGCCACATTTGAAGAAATATCCAGTGAGAAAGACGGAAATTATGAGGGTGATGGGCTCCCACCCACTGTGAGGGGGATGGGGTGGGGTGGAATGGGCAGTTTCTCATTCCTCTGCAGTCCAGGGGGATGTGATGGACTTGCTGTGTTGCATGGAGTTGAAGAAAAGGTTGTGGGATTAGTCAGGCTTTGCTTGTTCCATGTGCTCAATACGAAAGAAATGCTAAAATAACAACTAACGGGTCTAGTAAAAGAAAACACATTGTTTGCTTTCTCAGAGACTCTAGGTGACTTTTGGCAAAATCCGTGGAGAGGGGTTAGCAATCAGGCTCTAAAAATGTTACAGCTCTAACTTTATTCCATGTTTCTCTATGGCTGAACACACTCTCACAGCTGATCTCAGCCAGTTTGATCCATGAACTATTCAGATAACAAACATTTTATCTTCCCAAATCAGAATTACATCAACTCCTCTTTTCGTCTAACAATCATTCAGAAATGAAGGGGACTTTCACATCAGAGGGGTGTTTCTGTGCCATGACATCCTGTCTGGGCTCTGGGAACTCCTGTTTCCCTGTGAAAATGAAGGTGGATGAGTGCTTGCTCCAAAAACACTGCTGACTGCAGGGCTCAGCCTAGCAGCTCCCAATGGAGCTTGAGTAGAAAGTGGCATTACCTCATATGCCACTGTGATATTTTAAAAGGTTGCATAATTACTTTGACTGTTGCACTCAGACTGGGTGACAAGACTATGAAAACTGAAATGTGTTCCAGAAAATGTTTGGATTTTTTTTTTTCCTTTTTTTTCTTTTTTCCCCCGCTGTAGTCTGGGAGTCCACAGCAGCCTGAATGGCTACACTGAGAAGGAAAGCCAGTGAGGAAAGGGAGAAGGAGGCGATTCCAGACCCACTCTTCCCACTGATATTCAAAGCTCAAAGGAAGGGCGTACAGCCACCTGATTTTCACAGCCATGATGGGCCTCACCAATGGTGCCCAGCACATTGCAGGTAGTGTTTTGGCACAAGACAGCTGTCTCCCAGCTGTGGTGCCACAGGAGGAGAGACCAAACCCTACTCAAAAACCACTGTGTGCCTGAGGCAGCTCCTACCAGACGTGTCATGACGAGAAAAGGCAGGAAACTCTACTTGTTAGGAACCCCTTTACCCTTTTTGAGGCAATGCCTACTAATATTTCCCTGAGAAGGCACTTTTTGGAGTGTAATGGTGCCTGTCCTGCTCCTGAGGATTGCAGTCTGTGTTTGAAGGGACACGAAGACCTAGATCTACCAGACCTCCACAAGCTTAGTACCTGCCTGGGACATGTAGCAGCCTCACTCAGTGATGGCCCACAAATTAAAATACAATGAGGTTGCCCTGTGAAAAGTAAAATCAGTCGAGAGCAAAGCAGATGTCCTTGACTTTAAAGAGAATAAGGAGAAAAAGAAGTTTTTTGTTATCTTCATAATTTGCATTCAGCCTTCAGATTGTGACCTGCATTATCTAATCCAGACTAAACTTCTGTTGGTTTTGGGACCTCACAGAACCATGGTTAAGATGACCACACACTGAAGCATGTGAAGATCTACTGAGTAGTCTCAGCTTTTGCACAGATTTTGTAGAGCAGAGATGAAAAATGAGTTTCAAGAAAGGCATTTCTCACAGGCACATAGAAAGCACTTTAAGTGTGGACTGCACTCCACACAGAAAAGAGACCACATTAAAAGGGCATTTAAACCCCTGAAAGTCTTTTTGACTTCTGACTTCAAAAGAGTTCCCTCACAGAACTGTACCCGCAGTAGCTGCCTCCTGATCATATGGTCCAGCATGAGGGAAATTCAGCTGATTTCTCCCTCAGCTGTACAATGAAGCATGTTAAAAAACACAAAATTGGAAAACTATGTTGGGTTTTTAATCTTTTTATGCCAAACAAATGGCTTCTTTATTTTCCACTCTATCTACTAGAAATGCAGATAGAGATGTATGAAATTAATTTGGAAGCAATATGTTAGTAAGGTTAAGTTTTGAATTTTTTTCCAGGGATGGGGTAAGCAATTAGGCCTCCTTGATGCCTTATCTGAAGTAAAAAGACAGCTACTCCTGGCATAATTTGGAGAAAACCAGTCTGTTTTATCTAAACATCTAAATAAAATGGGAACAGGTCAAATGAGGGTAGTAAGGAGGGATTGGGTAAATAACCAAGTTATAAGTTTGTTGCTGATCTGAAAAGTAATTGAAATAAATAACTGAAATGCAAATCATGTTCTACTCTCCCAACATCAGGATTTTTAATTTGCCCGAGTAAAAAGAGGTTAAAAACCCCCAGAATTTTGGGGTAAAAAGTCACTTTAAGTTTGTTGCTTGGAGTTCTGAGGTAAAAGCCAAGAAAATTAAACACTAAATTTGTAAAGCTGGCAGCAACTCGCACATCTCTTTGACTTGAAAGGATCCCCTGGTTACTCCTCTGCCCATATTGCAAGGGAGTATAGGATGTGCTGCTGCAGGCAGCTCTGCCAGCTGCACTCCTGGCTGGAACTCCCTCCTTTGCATTGGTCATCCTCACCTCCTGGCAGTGCTCTCCTTGGAGCATCCTGAGCCTCACACCTGGGGTACTGCCAGAGCACCAGGAAAAACTGAGAGGGATCAAAAACTAAGTGACTGCTGTCCTCTGAAGGGGTAGGAGGCTTTAGTTCAAGCCAGTGCTTTTAATCAGAAAGGACTCTTGCAGACTGCAGCACCATCCACAAGGATCCAGGAGAGCAGAAACACACCAGCACTGACTTATGAGCAGTGGAGTTTTCTGGCACGTGGATGCAGCTCCTTGAGCCACAGGAAAAAAGTCCAGCCTCCATCTTCCATTTTTTAGCCGAGGGTATTAATTTTGTGTTATTGGATGGAAAGTTAACTACCATCGATTTTATTTGCATGACCTTTATTTATATGACCTTGATTCTAAGTAGCCAGAAAGTTAAACGTTTCAAAATGTGAAGGGCTTATGTTCAGAAAGTGTCTAAACAAACTGTTTCTGATATATTGAACCCCCACCCCCCAGTCTTCATTTATTTTGTCAAAAAGAGTTTATTAAATTTGTTCAAACTACAAAGAACAATCAGCCAACCTGAAATTTGTTTTGTGACTAGTGATTAACCAAAAGAAATATACTGTCTTCTTCCCAGGAGGCACATCATTCATTTGGAAGTTCGTGGTAAATTTTGCCTTTATTCCTTTCTCTTCTTTACAGTGGATTTGAACTTCCCCAGGAGACAAGTTGCTCCCTTTTGTGTTGCCTGTGACTTGGCCTTTCAAAGAGGGAGATTGCTAGCCTCCTGCTTTGGATGGGATCAGTAGACCAACCTTTTTTGCACTGCCTCATGCAGAGAAGGGAGCTGCTGTCAGCACTGGGGGGCTGTGAGTGCAGTCAGAGGGAGCCTGAAATCATGAGGGCTGCAAAATCAGTGTCAAGTTGGTGCCTTGCCTGACTTTGCATGCTGTGTTTGGGCAGATTTGAAAGCAGGCAAAGGGGATTTGGTTTCCTCTGTTTGATTTGCACCATCCTCAATCACGTTAGGCAGCCGACAGAACCAATTTGGATCCATAGCTCTTTGCCGCAGAAGTTTTAGGGAATGGGCCGAGAAAATACAAAGTGAAGTTGCTCAAGACTCAGTCTTTCTTGGTGCTCCTCTAAAACTGCCCAACAGTTTGCTTAAAGTAACCCCCTCTGGGCACCACTGCAAACTTTCAGTGTTGTCAGAGTGCTGATATAACTGCGGGAGGGTATTTTTCAGGAAGAGTTTGCAATGAAGGAGAATTCAAGACAGAGCAATGGTAAAAACTTTCCTGAGTCTCTTTGCTCACAGCTGAAGTGGAGCTCAGCCCAGGCAAGGGGCTAGCAGAGGGAGGACAGCCTAAGCACAACACAGAGCGCTGTGGGGTGCTGGGGAAAACACCATCTCCTCATGTGGTAGCTTTTCCATATCCCATGTAACACAAGGGCAGGGATCTTGCCAGTCACATGCTGAGCACCATATGTGAGCCCGGTTACATTCACTCAGAGTCATTCAGCTGCTGATTGCAGAAAGCCTCCCAGGAAAGTGGGTGGTTATCTTTAAAATGATCTTCATCCAGCAGAGCAAGGCTTTGGTTCAGTTTTGCTAGTGTGGAACACTCCCATAAATTTGAATCATATCAGGATTTGATTGTGAGTTTCAATATATGTTGTGAACATTCAAGTCCTGTGCAAACAAAGACCAGACAGAGGCCAAGGGAAGCTGACGCATGAGCAGCCATGTTGTTCCCTCTCTGGTCCAAGAACTGGATTCCTTCACAAAACCGTCTGTGTTGCGGTGATAAAAAGATAAATATTTGACATAGTTAAATAGATAACACCTGATGCCGTAGTAAACAAAGGTGAATTAATGGTTATGAGGAGACTCTATGATGTGGTTTCTTGCAACAGCAGTGAGTTGGACATGGTGCCCCAGAGGGCACCTTCTAATTTAATTTTATTGTTTGCTGGTACAGATCCATGAGGAGGTATTCACTGGGATTTAGGTTACTATTTTGTTTATAGAAAATCTCACCTACTCCTTCCTATATAATGCATGCAATGGGTTGGAACTATGCTTGAAAAAACAGATCTAGGTCATAATGTCTCTCACTTTTCCATCAGACCGAATTGTCATGCCCCTATTAGAACTGACTGGATTAACAATCCCCCCCTCCGCCAATTCAGTGCATCTACTTGTGGACAAGCAGTACTAAGTGCCCTGCCTTTGAATCCTCTCATACAACATGAAACAATGCTGCAGCTTGGTGGTGGTGATGATGTAGTGGCCACTGGCACTGGTGCACTTGCCTGCTGAGACCAAGGGCCCACCAGAGAAGTCATTCTGGTGTTCACTGGGATGTAAGAGACTGACGAGGCTTTGAATCTCTGCGAGCTGTGTAGTTCATGCAATATTGATTAAAAGTTCAGATAGGATATTTTGCCAGTGTAAGTCCAGTTTAAAAATGGAAACAAATGGAAGGTCTGCAAATTGGCATATTGGACTCTTACAGAAGCATCCAGAGTCCTTGTCGCTCCTGCAGGATAGCTGGTTCTTATACATGTCTGCTATCAAAAGGTCTGTTTCTTATTTTTGTTGAGTTATACCTTAAATGTGTCTTTTTTCGGCTACTTACCTTCTCGTTTCTGCAGAGCGGCAGCCAAACAGGGGCCCAATTCCTGGCCCTCAGATTTATTCCCATTGCTTTGATGGGTTGAGTCTGGTGCAGCCTGTATCACAGAGCACCTGGATGGACTGATTGCAGACATTCACTGGCACTGCAGTCTCAGCTGTGGAAACAATTTTGCTGGCAGTGGAAGCCCATTTTGTATGTTTCTATTTTGAAATGTGTGAAGCCTCATCAGAGCTCTGCTATCAGACACGCTGGAATTTTTCCCCTCGCTCTCTTGGTCCACCTTTTCTCATCCATCCAGATCTTACTTCTGCTTCTCCTCAAGGTCCCTAATATATGTTTTCTGGCTTCTTTGGCTGTAATCTCTCCCCCCATTTTTTCCTTCACGCATTAGTTCTTCCTTCACTGTGTTTCTCCTCTGCCTCTTCCATTTTCTCTGCCCTTCCTCTTTTTTTCTCCTCATCTCCACATTTTCATCTTTTCTCCAGAAGATCCATGAACAACAACTCCAGCAATGGAGCATATCCCTTGAAAAGATCACTCTCTCAGACCTCAGAGCAGCAGTGAGATGGGGGTCTAGATGGCATTACTGCTGTTAATATTTTATTAACAAGTAATGCCGGGGACCCATGGTGCCAAGCATTGTGTAACTGGGCAGGAAAACACAAGTCCTCATATCCTCCACAGGCTTAAAGGGGTTACAGTCTCAATCTTACACACCAGCAACTGAGGCACATGGAAAATAAGGATAAATTTACTAAACTGTTTTGACACATAAAGTTGTGAACACATTTTTTCTTCCCAGTCTGACATTCTTATACATATTAACTGTCTTAGTTCCATTCAACCTATTGATTTTACTGGGATATAGGAGTGACACCCATGTAGAAAACTTGGAAAAATTTGCTCTTGATGTCCGACTAAAGACCACTCAGAGAGTCCAAGATGATCCATTTCTCTCCACAGTGTCATGGTGAGGAATTAAAACTCACCAGAATTTGAGGTAAGGAGAGAGAACAGTGGGAGGAAAAACAAGGCGACTGTATAGTCTGTGCTCGCCATCTGACTGTGGCTCAAGGGCCTGGACTGAAAAGCCAATTTTCCTGAGACATGGCTAGAGCTGAAAAATGCAGCAGGATCCTTGTATTCTATGATATTCCAGTACAGTGTTCATAAAATTCTGTGTCAGCTTCACAGATGTATCAAAACAGAAGACTGTAAGGATGTAAGCATGAAAGTCATGATTTGCATTCTTCCCTTTTGTGTTACTGATGTTTAGACTTAAGGTTTGATGTCATCTCCTGGTTAGTAGGTTTCGATATGCCACAGGCTTCTCTATCAATATATGCTTGTATTGTTTCCTGTAACTTGGAGGTCAGCTGGCCAAGGGATAAGCAGACCTGTCAAGTTTGAGAGCAGTGAAATGTTATTTTGATAATATTTAACTTGCGTAATACTTAATATGCACAGTTATGGTACTCAGGAGTAGAGCAGGGCAGTGTGATCTCCCTTAGCTATCAGTTCAGGATGCCTGCAGAACCAGGAAGGCTGCGTATCAGTTTGCACTCAGCTTGGTAATCTTGCATGGGTCCTGTTTGTGTCTCTTGTGCTGAAGGCTGAATGTAAAATGAACATTGTTAGCCAAGAAACCAAATAAAGGGAACTATTTCCCAAGGCATTTTACTCTGTTTATTTAACGCCTCTGAACAAACCCCTTTCCACATCCTCTCAGCCTACTGACCACTTCAGATAGCTCCATTTCCTGCTGGGTGAGTTTTTTCTAAAATGTTTATTCACCTCCAGGAAATGATGATTTCCTGAATATTCTGAAACTTCATATTTTTGTTGTATCCCTATTTATTTAATAGTCTTACTTATTGTGCAAGTGTGCAAGGCACAGCAACACCTCTTGAAATGTAACTGTGAGGACAGGGTGAAACTAGACATAGTACAACCCAAAACAGTGAGAGTGAAACAAAATCTGGTTTTGCTAATTTATACACAAGTGTATTTCCATTAGCATGAGCCATTACTCCTTGTTTATACTGGCCTTAATGAGTTCAGAAGTAGGTTTTTAAATTTATTCTACTCTAAGGAAAAGTGCCTAAAAATTCAAGTTAGTGAAGGAGAATTAATTAACTTAAAGATTTTGTATTTCACAGTTTACATTAATGTATTTTAGTTTTATTTAAGCAGCAAACCAACGGAAGGGACTATATGTTTTTTTCACCCTAGAGTGGGACTGAAAATAAGCAATGCTTATTTTGTGAGGCTGAAGTTAACCTGCCGCCAGCACTCCAGCCTGACATGAATGTCACTACAGAGTGAAATTTGTGCACATTCTTAATGAAAAGGTCATAATACTTTATGCACAAGGATAGGAACCCAAAGTAACTACTCTGAAATGGAAAGAGCTTCTTTAAAGTAAATTAAATGGGATTGGTCCCAGAGGAAATTCAGGAATTGCATAGCCTTGCCATTTACCCTGAGCCATGTGTCCCACTCATACTTTCCTCTTCTCCCTTTGTGTCTACTCGCTCTTAACCTTCTTCTTCTATCGCTACTGGCTGTGACTCCCTTTGGCTTTTTACAGGCCACACAAATAATTCACATCTCCTCTGAGTCCAAAGAGAAATGCAATGTGAGCATGATGCTTGTCCGATGCTGACCCGGAACTTCCGCCCTCACAAAAACCATATCCTTTGATGTGTGTCCATTTGGTAAGATTCTGAAGGAAAAAGAGACTGAAGATTAGACTTTCCTTTTCTTAGACAGCCTTTTATACTTGCTCAAGAAACCAGCCTCTTCCTCTTCTGCTAGTTCTTTGTTCCCCCTGCTATACTGTTTGTGTGAGGAGACTGGTCATTTCTCCCTGCTTTTAAGTATTCTTTTCACAGCTTCCTTCCTTCCTTCCTTCCTCCCTTCCTTCTCCACCATGTTTTCCCCAGTTTGGGTGGACACATGCTGATGTCGATGTCTCTCTGACCAGGTCACTGCCAGAGACAGAACCTTTATAGCACCAGAACAGGGTCTGCTTTCAGACCACCCCTTGTGATAACAGTGTGATACCGCTGTGCCCCCGTCTGACAGGAGTGCTCTTGCTTCTGACACCAATTACTCCATATCCACATTGCTGAGCTTAGGTGCTCAACATGTTGCTCCCTCCCTGAGTTCATGTTGTGCAACTTTACCACCAGGGTGCAGGACCAAAAGTATTTTATTTTTAAGCAGGCTTTGACTATTTTTGCTTAACCTCTGATTAATTCACCTTAATTTCTTGTGTGACCTCCTTGCTCCTTTTTGCAGTGGGATAATTCACTCTCTTCCTCCTATCTAACATGGCTGGACAGAGCTCCAACACTTATGTCTTTTTCATTCCAGGAGTGTTTTTCTAACTACTTTTTCTGCACTATCATAAATACCAGACTATCAGCTCCATCAGTGTTCTTCCCAGCTTTCACGGAAGGTTGCATCCTTTTGAAAGATGGGGTATATTTTAGCTCTCTTTAGGCTTGGTGAAGCTTTCAGAGGTTATAGGGGACCCATGTTTTTTGTCTCCTCCAGAAGTTTTTGCTACTTGGCCTCCATTATCACTTCAGCTGCTGGGAATCATTTGCAGTAACATGTTTAAAACCTGAAATTTCATGAGAAAAATCTACCCCAGGCTACAATTGCATTTTGTTAAGTAAGCTGCTAGGTGATACAAAAGCAAGTGAATCACACAAATAAGTAACTCCAGGTCCTATACTAATGCATGATGACATTTACAGCTGCCTTGGCTTACCCTGCCATCTTCTGGTGATACCTGCTGCAAGATCAAAAGTTAGAGGTGAAATGAGATGAAATATTTTATTACTAAAAACACAAGAGTTGGCTCCTGTCCAACAGAACAGTTTCCTTAAATAACTATTTTTAATATACAGCACCATATAAGATTACTGCAGTAAATGTTGGTATTTTAGATTTTGATTTAACTTCTTTCAATAATGTATTTATTTCACTGGAGGATATTTCACTAGGCTAGAGAAACCTTTCTGACCTGACTATGCCTGCCCTGGCAAAGGCAGATTAAAAAATGTACCCCTCACTTCTCTCTCATTATATAGGAACCAAAGATACTGAGGCAGGCAGGGTCACTGAGTGGCCAAGTATTCAAGACTGTAACTACTTGGTCTCCAAGTTTTAAGATGCTCAGTTGCAAACTGCTTCTCAGCCATCCAAAACCAAACCATTTGACACTGCCTACAACAAAACTGCCAAATCTCAGCTCCAATTCTCTCACTGTGTCTCCCAGCCTAATAGCTTAAATTTTCTTTTTTGATGGCTGTATTGGGTTAGCACGTCAGGATTTGGGTAGCAAGGGGCCTACAGTGGTAGCTTCTCTGAGAAGCTGCCATGAGTTTCCCCCATGGCTGACAGAGCCAATGCCACATAGCTCCAAGATGGACCCACTGCTGGCCACTGGCCAAAGCTGAGCCCAGCACGGACTGTGGATTCTCTGGGATAACAGAGTTCACAAGGGAAATGGTCACTGTGCAAGACCAATTGCAGTGGGAGAGAGGAGTAAGAATGTGTGAAAGAAGCAGTTCTCCAGGCACCAAGGTCAGTGGAGAAGGAGGTGCAGGAGGTGCTCCAGGCGCCGGAGCAGAGATTCCCCTGCAGCCCCTGGTACTGACCATGGGGAGGCAGAGTGTTCCCCACAGCCCATGGGTGTCCAGAGTGGAGCAGGAAATCCACCCACAACCTGTGGAGAACCCTATGCCAGAACAGTGGGATGCCCAAAGGAGGCTGTCATCTTGTGGGAAGCCCATGCTGGAGCAGGTCCCTGGCAGGATTTGTGACCCCATGTGTAGTTTTGTTGAGATGGACATAATGACACAGATGCTTCTTGTAATCTAAAGCCATAAAAGTTTTTTATTATTCTCTGCTGCAAGCAGAAAGTATAATTGTTTATACAAGCAAAAGTATAATTGTCACATATTATATGCAAGTTCCTTCTTGTACACACTTAATGTCCCTTAGCAAGAACATCCTCTCCTTGTGTTCAGAACATCTTCTTTCATTGATTATCTTCTTGGCTTTCTATGTGGGTTTCACTGTGGCTGCAAAATCTCACAAGTAAATCTCACAAGTAAATTCTAACTGTTTTCAAATCTGACTCTGTGAGACTGTCAGTCCAGCTGTTAGACTCATCACCCATGGGGACCCATGCTGGAGCAGTGTATGAAGTGCAGCCTGTGGGAAGGTCTCATCTTGGAGAAGTTCATGAAGGACTGTCTCCTCTGGAAGGGACCCACTGGGGTGGACCCTGCTGGAGCAGGGGCAGAGGGTGAGGAGTACTCCCCCTGAGGAGCAAGGAACAGCAGAGACAAATTGTGGTGAACTGACCATAGTCTCCATTCCTCAACCCCCTGTGCTGCTGGATGGAACCAGGTAGAGAATTTGGGAGTGAAGCTGAGCTCAAGAAGAAGTGAGTGAGATAGGAAAGTGTTTTAAGATGTTTTTTCTTTTTCCTCATTACCCTCTTCTGATTGTTAAAAAATTCAGTTATTTTCCCTAAGTAGAGTCTGGTTTGCCTGTGATGGTAATTGGTGACCTCTTCTCATCCTTAACTTCTGAACCTGTTGTTGTATTTCCTCTATGTCCAGCTGAGGATGGGCAATAGGACACCTTTGGTGGCCACCTGGCAGCCAGGCAGCATCAACCCGCCACACTGGTTTTCCTGGTTTTTCCCATTTCTATTTGCATCCTGTCCAGGATCAGTCTGTTTTTCTGCTTGGTTTTGCTCTTTGACCAGCTCCCAATACTCTTTCTTTACAAAGATCTCAGCACTGGCCATCCCTTAAAGCTGGAACTGAGTTTGAATTTTTTTATTTGGAGATTTAAAGTGCTGCTGGTTTGGAAAGTGCCCCCCTTACCAAGAGAATAATTTGGACTTTTTAGTGGAAAACCAAGAAGTATTCAGTGTTTGGCAACAAAGGGATTAGTCATGTCTCAAAACTGCAGGCCATTCTTTAAATCTCACCAAAAAAGTTAAATTTTTTTGTCTGAAAATGTTTAGTTGCCATAAACAGAGGGTTGGGTGTTTTTTGACCATTCCACAAAATGTTGAAAATTTTCATGGAAAGCAGCTGTTGTGGGTAAAAAAAACCAAATTAGAGTAATCATAAAAAAGAACTCTTTTTACTGTTCACTAGAGAAGTTTGGATGGAAAATTTTGACCAGACTTACTTTAAGACCTTTTATGGTGCTGTGTTGTGAAAGGATTAGACAGGCAGTCTATCTGGCTGCTCTACGTATTTCTGTTTCTACTTCATTATGACACTGTCTTCATTGCCCTCAGGCCTGTAAAACTTTCTCTTTTGATATTTACAGCATTTATTCACTTGCTTTAAAATGTTTTGCTTGCTTCTACTTTAATTTTACCAACTGAGCATCTCATGTTTGGCCTGCCTGATTTCCTCCTGGCTGCCTGACACTGCTATGACAGATTGCACCTGAGGGTTGCTCTAGTCCTGGGGCACTAGGTCTTTAGGGCACTACAGCCTTGCAGACCTTTATGGCTCTTTTGGTGTGCCTCAATGGCACAAGGCTCCCTTGCATCTTTGCAGCATCTTTATCTCGGGACTTGGCAGCACACTCAGACTTCTGTCCTCCTTGGTGTTTTAATACTGAGGAACTTCTGCTTTGTAGCAGAAATTGTTATTGCTCAGTCATTGAGGGACATCCTACTCGATGTTATTGCATTATTGCTCATCTTCATGGAGTTCAAGTTGTCTGATATTCTCATGATCTCAGCCTCCTGCACCAGCTCGTGTCACCTATTCTGCTGTGGGACTGCACCCCAGGAGGCACCGTGCTTCCTGAGGGCTCCTGCTACCTTAACAGCACTAACTAAGGCCCTAATTATGGCAAACTGCCCAGGATAATTCCAAATTAGGATGGTTGCCAATATCCCACAGGGAAAACATGTGAGGATGCAGGACCACAACTGTTACAGGAACTACAGAAAGACAGAGACACTTTTGAATTCCTCCAAAACCAGCCAATAACAGTGGTGTGTAGAAAGTGTGCACGGAGTTGTGTCAGTGTCAAAATCACAAGGTAATGGTTTTTACCTTTAATGCACTAAAGGTCTCCAGGGAAATGACAAGTCCGTTTGACTGATTAGTATCATTACCCCCAAGTGTGTTCACCAAGACCAAGACTAATTAGTTCTCCAGACTACGTGAATGCAAACATATCAGCTTTTTTTTTTTCTTCTTCTACCTCCCATCTGATCTCATTCACCTTCAAGCAGTGAATACACAAAGAAGTCTGCAGTTAGTCCCAAATTCAGGAGCAGGGGATGCAAGGGAAAGGTGGTTTGTTGAAATTTGCAAGGTCCTGATGGACAAAAGCTGATGTCCACAATGTACTGTGGTGGCAGGTTTGAGTCTCTACCACCCATCAGCTGAGGAAATTCTAATTCTGATTCTCATTCTCAGAAACAAGTGTAAAATCTAATCAAGTCAGACTGCCTATGCCCTGTACTTCACCTATACTTCTATGGTGATGAGGATAGTGTCACTTTGCTCCTCAGGCAGTCAAATTGATGGCTTAGGTTTTAACTTTCATATTTTTCAAATCCTGTGCTGCCCAGTGTAACTCTGAAGTTTCCTGTAGCTTGTTAAGTGCTGTTCTTTCATGCTAAGACAGACATAACAAAGCCTCTCTAGCTTGCTTTCCAAGGACACCCAGACTGTTCTAGGCCGAAAAACTGTAAACCATCATCTTTGGGAGAGGGGGCAAACTTAGAGAAATTACATCATTGGCTGGGTTCTGGGTGGTGAATTTATGCTGATATAAAAGTGTGAAGAACTTGTGTCCTGTCGTCCATTTTAAGATCCACTGAGGCAAGACCCTCTAGAACCCAAAAGTGTACATCTAATGACCTTTCGAATAAATACTTCCTTTATTCTCTTATTCCTGTCTAGTCTCTGCTTCTAAGTAGCGATTTAAGGCATCAAAATCCCTGAACCCACTGTTGTTGGCAGGGCAACCAACCTACATGGAGCATTGATTCAGACAGAAGGGGCCATTTCCTGCATGAAAGTAGACAAGTGTAGGTTGTGTGGGCTCTGCCTCTCTCTCCAGCCTTGCTAGGATCCTTGTGTGCAGGCTTGATCAACAGCTGGGCTAAATAGTGACCCAAAATATTCTGCAGGCATTGACACTGTGTTCATTGTGGTGCTTGGTCCCACTGTGCCCACTGGAGCCCCTGATGCTGCAGGACAGTATGAATTTTGCAGAGGTGATGGTAATATTTGAAATGAGTGTGACCAGATCATGAGAGGTTTCTAATAACCAAGGACATGCCCTTAAGCCAGTGCCTGTACTGGGGAAGAGATACTTTTGGCATCTTTTTCTAAATATTCTTTTTGAAACAGGCTGAGAGGCAGAGTTTAATTGCAGCGACACTGGTGCAAGTCCAAAGTTCCAGCCGCGAGTGACTGAATGATGTAAGATTCACTGCAGAATAATGAGCTCAGACCCTGATCCGCAGTGATGACTCTGGTCTGCAGTAGGCATATGTAATTCCTCTTTGAAAATGGCAGGGCCTGTAGCTGTAGATGCTGGCCATGCTTCCTAGTGTGTTTTACAGGAGATGCAACTGTCTGTGGAATCTCTGTGATTATAAAAGTACAAACCTACCTGACTTCTGTCTCATTTCAGGGGCCGTGGTGCATCACAGGTGGTGAATTGCAGGTGGTTTGCCAGGGTAGCCACAGCAGTATCCTGCTGGAGGCTCTGGCTCTCCTGATCACAGCATGGGGAGCCGGCAGCCTTCCAAAGCATGGCAAAAAATTGACACCGTTTCATGCTGCAATGCTACAGAAAAACACCTGATTAATGAAAGTTCAATTTTTATTTTTTTCTGCCTTATAGTCATCTCTATACCAAAAATTCTCATCAGATTGTTTTCCAGACATCAGACATTTATTTATTCATGTTTCATGCATGTGATAGGTGGGTTTGAAATCTTTGGGTGAGGAAAAAAATAGCTGTTCAATGAAAGTGTACGAGAGATCAGAGCTCGTGAAGACTACTAAAATGCCAAGGAAGAGTATAAACTTATGATACTTAGAGAAATATCCT
Source organism: Vireo altiloquus (assembly GCA_013396875.1). NCBI lineage: Eukaryota > Metazoa > Chordata > Aves > Passeriformes > Vireonidae > Vireo > Vireo altiloquus. The sequence continues at coordinate 542,795 of VZRF01012384.1, forward strand.
TTAAGAGAAATATAAACAGTCCTTTGAAAAAGCAGACTTACTATGGCTGAAAACAAACCTGTGAAGAGATACACCTACCACACTGGAATGTACTTATCTGAGGGAGGCAGGAGCAGATAGCACTCAGGATGGTAGAGATTGGACAGATATTGTTGATTATGGATCCAAAGTAATTTTTAATTTGACTTTGGTAATAGATTCTCCTATGCTGACATTTTTCAGCACTTCCTTTTCTGTGCTTCCTAATTAGAGATTTTACCTTCTGTTACAATTAAAAGGAAATAAACCTATGAAGAGATTATTTGAAAAAAGGAAGGGAGGTGTTTGGGAGAAATGCATTATTTTAGTCATAGTTTGTGTTCTGAGAAAATTCTTCAGTAATTTTGCCTTCTGGATGTGGATTTCCCCTTCCTATCTATTATAGGATCCCACAATAAATCTCTACTTTCAAGGTGAAAAGCCATTCTATATTTTAGGTGGGCTTGATTTAAGCCAAAGATGCAGGCAGATTCAAGGGATCGCCACGTCTGGGTTCTGCCACACCCTCCCATCCTGTTTCAAAAGTAGTGAACAGCAAAATACGTAAGTTTAGCTGAGACAGAGAGGGCTCAGCATCTGAGCCTGGCTTTGGTTGTTAGTCCTATTGGGGCTAACGATAGAGGGTATTCAGAGCTCTCAGTTGTGGTTTGGGGCTGTGGCAGGCACATACCGCACTACTTATGCCTGTTTGATGGCTGGAAAATTATTACTACCTACAAGATCAAAGACCCAACTTTAAAAAATAAACAAAGAAGTGGAAAGTGGTGTTTCCGCAGCATACGAGTGTGCCAGGGGGACACAGCAAGGGTTTGGGAGCACTAAATGCTGTGTCCTGCTTGCTGCCAGTGCAGACCCTGGCCGTGTGGGAGCACAGGCACGGAGAGCATCCAACAGCAGGATGCCATGGCCTCTTTGCTGGAGTAACACAAACGGCGGACAGGATTGGGAGGTGGATTTAGCATGGCCCCTGCCAAGTTGAGCTGAGGTCTCTTCTTGGAGTGGTTATGTCCGGGAACAGGAAATTGAGAGACACATTTAAAGGGCAAATACTTTAAGAACACATGAAGTTGCACCTGAGGAAAGTCCTATGATGAGGACTTGAAATCGAAATATTGACATATAGACCAATAACGAAAAGCTAAGAACTTTTCCTTTCTTTTCCCCTTCTGAAATAAATTATTATGAAATTTGCACTCAGTAGTTCAGTTACCAAGAGATCATTTTTAAAACGGGATTTAAGCTCCCAGATAAATCTAGTAGGACATTACCCTTCTGAAGTGTGCAAGATATTCTTTGGCATGCTACTTGTTGTTTGGCACAGCCATTAAATATGGTTTATCTGTGAAAGGGTAGAGGGAGATTAATGAGACTAGCAGAAATGATGAATTAACTGATCATGATTAGGTGCATTGCAGAGTAAACTACCATGGTGAACAGTTTTGCGAAAACAAGAAATATTAAAGATGAATCCCTGGGGAGCATAGAAATGTCATGACTCTAGACAAGGGGCTGCAATGGGCTCTTTTCATGGGAATAGGAAACAGAGTTTTATAGGTCCCCTGGGAGTGCTGTAGAACTCAGGGCTTTAGGACACCTGTGGTGCTATCTTGTGATTCTGTAGTCATATATTGTACACTCTTAAGACATCTCTCTGAGGCTAGGCATGATATTTTGGCAAGCTGCTTAGCATGTTCTTTTCAAATGTAGACTCAGCTTTTTCCAAAGTTTCTTGGGATTTCTCAGTAACTCATGTTGACAGAGAATCAGAGCCTTTGGACATACTTAAAAAAGATTGAACAACACAGTATTGGCCTGAAGAAAGTTAACTTTGTTAAACAAATTTAATTTGAATGAAATAGACTTTCGAGGATAATTTAGTGAAACCAGTGCATATCTTGTGAACATGCATAGGTGAACACCAGAACTTCCCCAAAATGGGAGGACAAAGTGCTCAGGTACAAGGAGCAGAGGAACTGTGGGGTATAGGACAGTGTTTTCTGCCTAAACAGAAAGCCCTTGTTTCCTACCTGATTTTGTACACAAGGCTAAAATCACCATTAACTCCCCTGGAGCATTGGCACCTAGGAGTGAACTGTGTCAAGACTTAACTGGGTGTTTACTTTATTCAATGCTGTGGTGCTGCCTGTACCCCACTGCTTGTGCTGCTGCTTCCTCTCTGGTTTGAATGAGTTAGGCTTCAACAGTACATGATCAGATCCACCCCCAACACCGGGCTACTTAATTGTGGCCATGGTAAATTCCGTTGTGAAAACTGCTGTGGCACCATGTTGCAGTCTTTTTGCCAGAGACCCTGTGGTGAGGTCACCTGAGTGACACTTCATTTTGGTGGGGAGGGTTGGGGAAAGCAAATAAATATATCAAATGTGCTGAAGTCAGAAAAACCCCTTTCAATGTAAAAGAATTTTTTTGAAACACACTTGTGCCATGAACATTTTCAAAACAAGACCTTTTACTGAATCAAAACTTTTGTTTCCAAAAGTAAAGTAAATGTTTCACACTGGGTTAAATGTAGTGGTTTGGGCTGACCCCAAATGAAATTTGCCAATTCAGCTTATATTAACATTTTTCCCCCAACTAGACCATGACTGTCCTGCTCTACCTTGACCAGGGTGGCCCAGCAAGGACTTGTCTGCCTGAGTCCATTGAGAGGCCTCTGATGATGCCTTCAGAGTTGGTGCAGGTTCCACCATGGTATCCCTAACTCAAGCTGCCTTTAATGTCCAGAAAATTATTACAACTGCTTATGTCTGCCAGTCCTTAGAGGCAGTGGTGCACAAATCCTGTCTCTCTGGGTCCATCCTCAACCTCCCACCCTGATGATACCTTTACTCCCTACTCCCTGAGAAGTTCCTCTCAAGTTGATGAGTCTTCAGTTAGCTCTGGGCATGCTGGGCCAGGGGAGAACAACATTAGGACATGGCAGAGGGGCTGGGAGGCTTTGTCCTTCAGAGAGCAGACAGAAGAGCCAAAGGAAGCACAAAAATGTGACTTGATCGCCAGCATAGTCGACTGGTTGTGGGACTGGGTGTGGTGTGCCATCCCCTGGGGAAGAGAGGAAGGACTTTGTGCATTAATGTTTACGTGTCATACCAGTGAAATAAGTTTGCAGTCCTTGGGAATAAAAGGAAGAGCATGATTCTGTGTGGGGAATGTATGGTAGCAAATCATGCTGGGGCAGACTAAAGGTCTGTCTAGTCTGGTAACAAGTTTTTGGCAGAGGTCAACAGTGGCCCAATGCCTATTATGAGAGTCCAAGTGTACATGCCACTTCCACAGAAGCTTTCCCAGTATCTAACCATTCACAGACCAGGGGCTACCCTAGACAGAAGTTCTGTAGTACACGGAACCACCATCAATGGATTTTTGCCTGTCTAGTCTCCCCTTGAGAGAGACAGTCTTGGCATTCCATAGTTAAATTGGTCACTCTGAGCAAAACCACCCTCTTTCACAGGATTTGATCCAACTAGCAGCTGCGAGCTCCACAGTGGGCACTGGAAAAGGCAGTGAATGGCCATTTTCTACTTCAGTTTTCCATGCTTCTCACAATTTCTTGATTTTTTGACCATATTAAACCCTTTCCTTTACTTCCAGGACTTCTGTTTTCCAAGTTGAAGCATTCTGGGGCATTCTGTTGCTCCTTGTGTGCAAACAGCTCTGTACCTCTGACCCTTTTTTGCAGCTTTCCTCTGACCCTACTCCAGTTTGCTCTGTATTTTTTTTTTAAGTTGTGTGGGTGGAAGAACATCTAGGACTGTACAAACTGTTCACGATGCAAGCCCATCCTGGCTTTACATTGTGGGAAAAGCTGCTGAGTTAGCCTTTGGCTCAGCCACACCAATCTGAATGGTACTGCAGTCAGAGACAGGCTGTTGTGGCAGGAACAGACCGTCCTGGAAAGGGCAAAGTGCTCCCCAAAAGTGTGGGAGCCCTGTGCCTACAGGCTCCCATTGACCTGCCAGAGAGAGCTCCTGCACACTTGTCCTGGAGGAGTAAGAGGAGGAGAGGACATTCATGAGGCATTTGTTCCTTCTCTTCTGAAAAAGCTGAAAACCCTCTAGCCTGCGAGCTGTGATATGCAACTCCCCATCAAAAGCCAGGTTCTCTATGAAGGAGCAAGGGAGACAGAACACAGAATGGACTGCTTGCCAATGGGCATAACCTGGAACAAGGCTAATTTGAGAAAAGCAACAGACTTAGGAAGGGAAAAGACCTTAGGGATGTCTGGATGCAATAGAGAGTGACTGCTTAAAAACTAAAAGAGCTTCTAGGCTCTGGTGCTGGACCCTAAGAAATGGAGTAAAACAAAAACAAAACAAAAGAAATGATGCAAACTGGGTCCCAGTGGCCAAGAACTTTACTGCCATAACTGTTACACCAGTGCGGCCACAGTGGACCATATTCTGTGCACTAACAGCATTGAAGATAGCCCCTGGAAATCTGTCTTGTTCGAAATGTCTGCTGTAAGCTGCAATTTCTCTGATGTCTGCTGAGGGAACAGAATTGCTTTTTAACCTTATTTATTTAACCTTATTTATTCTCCCCAGCATGTGAAAAACACATGCTGAGCAGCTGAAAATCACTCATCCAATGAAGGCAGAGTCTCGGTAGTTACCTCTGAATAAAGGCTGTTAGAGGCTATCTCATTTTAAAATGAGCAAAGTTTTTGAAGAATGGACAGTAAATATTTACTCCAAGGTTCAGAGACCTCAGGACACTGGGTCTTGCTGTTGCTGTTCCAGCTGAGTCATCTTTGACTTCAATAAAGCCACCCCGATATAACCTACCAAGGGCATGGTCCCCCCGTATCATTCACACTGCATTTGCTCCATAGGGATATGGTTTGCCAAAGGCTTCAGCTCTCTGTTTGTGGCTTGGTTTACCAAAACCAGAGCCAACACAGGCAGTTTTAAGGGTGGGGCCACATGCTGAAATTTCAGTGCTTACAGTTTCTGTTTCAGATTAAAAAGAGATTTGCTTCTGCTTTCCAGTGTTTTGTTTTGCAGCTGGCAGGTAGCTCTTATTTACTTGAAGCTGTTTTTTACATCTTCTGTTTGAGTGCTTGGAAAAGAGCAGGCTGTGTGGAAGAAGTGGAAAGAGTTAATCCAAGTAGGAGAGGTTTTGACTGCAGCTGTGTGAAAAATGGGCCAGAAAGTGTTTTTTACATTTATCTTTGTTTCAACAAAGCCTATTTCTTTTTCATACTTCAAGTACATGAGAGGAGATAGTCAACCTGAAATGGTTTATTTAATCCAAAATAGAACATCTCGGTTTTGGCCTGCTTAGTCCTAATAAAAGAAATAAATAAAACGAGTCATTCTCTAACTGAAAACATCTTCTAAACACCAATTAAAGACGATTTCAGTTTGAAAATGGGAATGAATACATCTAGGCTAATAAAAATTATTATTTCAAGTGAAATAAATCTTTTTTATAAATAAGAAAAATCTGCTGGGGTAGGGGAAAGGGGGAGCAGTCCACTTTCTTGTGCTTGCATTTAGGTCAATGGCAAAGGCTGCTGAGCAGGACACTTTCCCATGCGGAAGATCCAGGGGTGCACTACCTGAGACAACTTCTCATGTCACCTTTAGCTCAGGCAAATTTGGTGCTCTTGAGGATCTCGGGTCTTTCAACCCAACTTTGTCCCTTCCTGACACTTGACCTGGACCCTCTGAGGATTCCTTTGGGATAGCACACCACCGCAGTGGCAGAGAGGCCACCTGGGGTCCTGGGGATCTCTTCTTGAGTCGTTGGTTTGGAAACCTGCTGGGTTTGGCTGCGTGGTGGCTGAGCAGGGCCACAGACGCTGTGCACGCTCAGCTGCCGTGAGAAGCCACATCAGCCTAGTGCAGGCTGGGCACCAAGGCTTGGGCAGCTGGTCTGCCTTGGACAATTTCTGCAGGTTTGAAGCCAGGAGAAATGTTGATTGAATCTAACTCATAAAGAGTAACTCACTGAAACCTCCTTAAGTTACTTGCACACATTTTTCTAATAAATGAGCCATGCAAATACTTAACCCTGTTATCGCTTCTTAAGAGGAACAGGTTAATAGCTAATCTTTAATGACACACTGATTGAACATTTATCTCTGGGGCATTAAAGTTTATAATGAACAATTTAAAACCAAACAGATAATAAAAGTAGACCAAATATCACAGGTGAGACTGTGAATAATGCACCAGTAAACTTTCTGATTAAACACCTGGAGTGGATGAACAAACGTTCTACTGCAGGAATCTTGAGGAGACCTACAGGTGTCCTTGTGTATACAGGCAAGTTTCTGTCAGGAATCAGATGAATTTCATGGGAGCTCACAGCAGGCTGTTGGCTGTGCTGATACCTTGGGTGCTACAGAGGCTCTGCTGGGTGCCTTGGACCCCGTGGTCCAAACTTCAGGGAAAAGCCCAAGTAATTTCTCTGGAATAAATGAGCTAGATGTTTTTAATTTGTTTCCTTTTGAACAATGATCTGTGGCAGTCTTGTCTCTCTAGCTTGGAGGAGAAATTTTATTAACATCAGAATTCACATGTAACTTGGAAAATCCACATTTTTCAGCTGTTTCTACAATGGAGGCAATAATGCAAATCCATTTCCAGAGCTTTATATTGACCATGGGACCAGCCAGTGTCCATATACTGGTGGAAAGTGCAAACAAAAGATTGTCTGAGAGTCTGGGCATTGCTGGCAGGAAGCAGGGAGGTAAATAGGATGTTCATTTGGCATTCACAAGAGATGCAAACTGCCACCAATAATTGACCCCTTTGCTGTCTTATGGTGCCAATCAACAAGTTTTTTCCTAACTCTACCCCAATTTTCTTCCATCTGTTGTAATCTTCCATCTGTTGTAATCTACCATCTATTAAAGCCCTCTCTTTTTTCCTCTTTCCCCCCTGTCTGTGCACTGGGTGGCTTTCCCTCTTCCCATGTGCAGGTGGGTGGCAAAGGACTGCTGCTGCCCACTCTGGCTGCAGGGAGGGATCCTCTGCCCAGCACCAGACAGGTGGAGCACAAGAGGAGCACAGCCACTCTGGTTACCACAGGAGGGTTTCCACAGTAGCTGGGGTGGGGGGAAGGCTGGCAAGCAGCTGTTTTACAGATCACAGATGCCTGTAGAACGGTTGTGTCTATAGGTGGGCATGAAGCACAGGGAGTCCTGGAGTCATGATTCCCCTCTTCAGCTCCCTCTCCACTTATCTTCTGCCCTTCCAGTTTAGGAGATCCTGGCTTAGGATTTCCCTCATTTAAAAAAAAAAAA